>JAHZMX010001420.1:18192-34730 GCA_027743895.1 Seira musarum | reverse complement strand
TAAGTTTATTTATTATTCCAGTTAGCATTATATGAGGATGCAATGAAATTGAAGTTTTCTAAAAATTAATGGATTTCTGAATCTTAATCTTGTCAGAAATGATCCCATGTAGCCATTTATCCTGAAATGGGATCCTTCCGGGTTTATGCGGAAATCTCGTTCCCTCCAGGACATATGTCACCTTTACAGGATCCTCCTTTGAAGAATACAATGGGATTTCAAACACGAAGAATACGGAGGCCGTTGCTGGAGGTACTGGGGTCGTGGGAGTGGGTAAGGAAAACTTGGCCTCGAAAACATATTTCTTTCTGAAGTTATCATGATAGACCTCCACGGGTATCACAACAAACATCCATTTAGGATCTATTTCCCAACATCTTTTAATGTAATCCTCTACTTTCTTCACAGCCAAGTCTATATCAAACTCGTCACAAGTTGGCCAAAGGATGTTGTCTTTGGGCATGGAGAAACCTCGGGATTTAGCGATTTCCTTGTCCAGATCATATGCAGTGACGAGGGTCTCCGCTTCAAAGGAAACGTAAGGTGGTTGTTCTTTCAAATCCAACTCCCGATATCCTCGTGGCCTCGCCATCGTCTCTGCCTCCCTCCGTTTGCTTTCTTTCCTCTCCAATGTCTTTCCACTTGAAACCGTTTTAGTGCCTTTCGAGGCTTTACTGCCCCTCTCACTTTTCCCGGATTTTGAACTTCTATCACTTTTTCGTCTAGTGCCGGTTTTCTTTGTTTTACGACGACGTGACGAAGACCCTGCACTCCCCTTACGTTTCTGATCTGTGTCCGTTTCAGAAGCATGCGATGAAGATGAAGCATCTCCTCCTCCGTCTTGCAACTCCCCATCTGATTTGCTGGAGCCTCTACTACGACTACGACTTCGCCTTTTGCTACTTCCGGAAGAAGCCGACCACGCGTCAACCTCCTCCCAAAATTCAGTTTGACTTCCCTGGTCGTCTTGTTCAATATTATCCATCAACATGACTTGAGTCGCTACAGTTCGCATTTTTGGTTTCTTCTTTTTTGGATCAATTTTCGTGATAAAGGGACCCGCTACATCAACATCGAAGGAATACCTGTTATGATCCTCGCTGAAACGGACGTCACCTCGTTTCGCCATTTCCATTGACAATCGGCGTGCCTCACTATCCTGAGATTGTACCGAAGGTTCCCTGGCGTTCATTTGTTCTAGTAGTTGCTGCTTTAAAACTAAGGGTAATATATGACGTCGTGAATTAAATGAAACCAAATCTTTTAAAGTCTCAAGACTTACCAAATTTTGATCGTTCTTTTGCTTCAATGGATTCCTTCCTTAGTCGGATTTGTTCCAACAACTTCTGGTGAGGGCTCAACACATGGACGCCGGCCTCCAGAGCTTCTGCATCTGGGACTTCGTCAGATCCATCCTTATTTTCAATTCCTACGATTGTGCCTTTGATGGGGTCCCTGTACACGGTGTACATCGCATGAAAGGAGCCAACATCGGAGGATGCATCCGAACCCCGTTTCCTTGTTCTTCTTTTTCGATGCTTTCTTCCAGTTTCTCCCGCTATATTTTCAGCGACCACGTTTCGGTACAATTTTTTGAGTGCATCCTGTTTTGACTTCAGCTCCGAAATGACTTCCGAGTGTCGATTTTTCTTCATAAGAGTGAGTTGTTGCTCTTTAAGAGCCAACTCTGTTCTTTTCTTTTCGGCTAGTTCCTCTTGCGTTATGACCTGATCGCGCTCAAGGCCGAATGTTTCAATTAACTCGTCTCGGAGAACATCAGTCTCATCCTCGTCATATAGGGGCACATCTCCTGCCCCAGCCCCAGCTCCATCAGTGGCTTGAAGGCCAAGCGAAGTTAATTTTGCCGTGTACATTTTTTCTAAAATTCTAATCTAAGTTGCAATAAAGTTTACTTTCCAGTCCTGTATGACGCATATGTACCTATACTTTTACCGTTTTAATTTGAACGGTTCGTCAACCTTTCTTTGGATTTAAAGGGAAGTTAAACCGAAGCTTTCGTTTCTTTGTCACCTTATCCTCACGTGTTTTTGACGTAAATTCATATTGCGTAAAATTTTTATTGTTATTCTTAAGACCATTTATATTACCCTGATTACCAAAGCAAAGAATAAATAATATGAGGTGAATACAGCGCATTGGAGCCAGGAGCCAGATTATGTCATGTTACAGCCATACTCATCTTTAGGAAAGAAAGGCAGTTTTATGTTCACTGCTTTGCATGGGAAATCGAAAGATAAGTTTGTCCCATGAACATAACGTACGACTTACAGCATCAAATGATCTCAATCTTTTCCAAAGTAATCTCAATGATGTCATTCAAGTTAATTCTGGTGAACCATCCTTTGTGTAACATAATATTTAATAATTTCCCGTCCCATCTTCCATCTAATAATCAGAAATTGCCACCGTGTGCCTAAAGAATTTGCGTTGCACCAGTCAGACAGCCATCGGCACTTTTTGAGAGTTGAATTTGTCTCTTAGATAAAATATGTAATGTTACTGCGAATATTGGGGTCAAACACACTTCCACATACCAGGATAATAAAAATTCGCCAATTTCCGAGCCGGATCCTCGATCCTCCTGCGACTGGCTTGACGTTTGACTCTCTTTACCAATCCAAAGAACTTTGTCTTTTCCAGGAAGTTTTAACATATTTCAACCTTTATACGTCAACATTACTTTTTTCCCATTCTGTACTGATGATGCGTCATTTATGTCGCAGTAATTAACGATAAATTCCTACCATGCTTATATGTGAAAATCCTTTTTCTCGAGTCATTATTTATTTACTACATCAGAATACGTATAACATTTGTTCATTTCTCTGTTTCCACATTAAAGTCTCGCCAAAAATTAATGCTTACTGAAAGGTCTTCTCCGGATGGAATTTAATATATGAGAATTGTCTGTATCCATTAATTCCCCTTCATTCCAGGAATGCCTCTAGCAAAAATACCTTCAAGGAATCGATTTCATTTTAAGCTTGTGTATGTATAATATGCGATAAATACATTTGCCTGGAAGCAGAATAAAAAACAGAAATAAAATGTGTACCATGCTAGGGGACTTTTTAATACCACATAAAAAGAACTGGAAAACATGGTTGCACTTGTTGAACACAATATTATTATTATCTTGATCATCCATCAGTGGAGACTCAACCAATCTTTGATTTCCCTTTACCTTCTCAAGACAAACCCTTCTTGTGGGCAATGCAATATGATGATCAAGAAAAAATGATAATGATGAAAATCTATTGCTTTTTGTCCATGTAAATACTCTTGGGTTGCTCTTCTTTCCTCTCCTTGCGGCACATTTTTATTTCACTTGTACATCAAGTGTAAAATGCCATTATTATTACACCACTCTTTTAGTCCATGCATAAATACATACATTCAATTTCATTCCCTTCCCTCACCATTTATTTTCTCCTTGTTATAACACTCGCAATAGTCTCTGGCGCCGGACCGTCCGTCCATCCAGAAAAAAAAGACTGGATTCTAAATTCTAACATTTTCCTCATTGTCCAAGGAAGAAAAGAAATTCCTTTTTCTCGAGGGAATTTTTGTTCCCTGCTATCCTTCCTTCAACCTACCCCAACGAAATGTGCTTATGTGTGCATGTAGTTGTAGGTAGGTATTTTTTATGCAGAAAAACAACCTCACTCAATGTAGGTCTTGTTGCCGGGCATAGCCTGTTTCGCAGTCTCATCTTGATCTTGAGCCCGTGAGGGCTCTTCTCTTTCACATCTCATCTTGTCGGCCTTTGAGGAAAAAAGCCGTGTTCTTAAAATGTTTCTTACAAGGAGGCAAGGAAGTGGCACTTAACAAGGACCGGGCCGACCTTACACTTTTCTTGATTCATGATCTTTGAAAGAATCTCTTCCAACCAGAGTCCACTTGTTCTTGCCTTTACGAATCTCTGGAAGTATGTATCAGCGTGGAGCGTATTTCCATTATATAATGCAACGCTATGCAATATGCAAGGACGTGGAAATAAATACATTTTTTTCTGTTATGATTATGATTATTGCTCACAATGACTGTGTCTGTCCAACAAAAGATTTTCAAAGATTGTGTGGTGGGCAATTCGGTCGGATGTAAGAATATATTTTTATTTGTCTAATAAGGGATATATGTGGTTTGGTTTGAGCTTGAATGTGTTTTGTTATGTTAAGAAAACCTTCCTGGAATTCTCCTTTGTTTCCCCTCATTGTATATAAAAAAAATTATGAAAAAGAATCTCACTTGACTTTGACTCCTGTGGTATGGCACTTTTTCTTGGGTAATCTGACCTGAAAAATTGGTTACTGCCAAAAGCAACAGCGGTGAGTTTCAGAGACAAAAAAAAAGGAAATATAATAAAGCTAAAGAAAATTTTTACCTTTGGTTTGATCAACTTACTTTCGAAAAAAGGAAATGTATCAGTCAAGATGGGTCTTTTTAAGTAGACTTATAAGCTGCATTGTTATGAACTGCATAAAAATCATCCGAGGGTGTAGTCAAGTCCTGCGAAACAATGTTAGGTTTTCATGCTTTAGAGAGGTTAAAGGAAATGTTATTTATTACTTTTCTTGGAATGATTATTCTAGGATTGCATGGAAAAAGGAAGAAGCTGGGATGGAAATTTTTTATTTATGGATGTGATGACAGCTAATGACGACGGCTTCTTCAAAATAACCTTGAAAATTGCAAGAATTGTGGAAAATATTTCTGGAGACATTTTCGCAATATTAGATAAATGGGTCATGTTCGCGTTCCCTGAATTTTACTTTTACTTTTAGCCGACTCGGCATCTACAGTTCAAAAGCAGCCTTTGTTTTTTATACCGTTAATTTTCACTGAAGCCCTCATTGTTAGTCTTTGTTACTCTTTGGCATTGACTATTGACCTGACTAAAAATGATGAAGAATTAATTTTGATAATGTGACAGCGGCAAAGCCAAATTACAAAGGGAATGGGTGAGAAAAATGGGACAATCAAGATATATTTTTGTGGAGAAAGTTCGGCAAGACTGATCGTTGCTGTCATGAAGTTATCAACCATTCGCCCTTGCAAATTGGATAGTGGTAATGGCACAACCGCACCAAGCGGTAGAAATTTGCAAAAGTATTTAAATCAGTGTCAAACATCATGTTTCACTTTACGTCAGATATGCCCATTTACATTAACAAATTGACGACTGACACTAATAAATGCGTTGAAAGCACATTTAATATTTTAAACAAAGATCTGTGAAAGGATCTGATAAGAAATCACTACTTTCATAAAATAGTTTTTGGATCTACAGCGAAAAGATTTCGTTCGCTTTTCCTTGGCCCAATGATTTAAACAAATGGAATGTAATTTTTAATGTTCTGCGCTCCACGTGTAAAGTACCGAAATATTCCGAACTCATTAAAATGTAGCTAAAGTTTAACGAGCAGTGCTCATCGTTGCCTGAGTTGGTGGCTCCAGTCAATCGAAACTTGATGGGAGATTTTCCATGTTTAATTAAATGGGACCTGATGGAGGTCATAGTCTCTACATCTATGATTTTTATGGGTCTAGTTTATGTCGCTCAAATCATTTTGCAATAAAACAATAATGACATTATTACTATTCTTTTTCTTGGCTAGAGGACATACTGCATTCAATGGATTCGCATTTTTTAAGAGAGAAAACTTGTTTTTTATGATGACTCTAGCTATTGTTAGATTCTCGAATTGTTGTAAATCTTGAGAATTGATCGATACCTAATTGCTATCAAAATGAGAATGATCTTTGATATTTATAGATACCTATAAATCGATCATTATCAAAAGAATATCTAAACCTACCAGACATCGAGCAAGCGTGAACAACCTGTATTGAAAATCCTAAGATCAGAATAAAACGTATGTTCAAAAGAATGTCAACCTCAAAAGTACATTTTAAAATTCTTTCTTTTCGCCAACACTTGGTATGCTCATATAAAAATCATCCGAAGAAAAAGTGTGATCTCACGTTCAGTTTTACATTATTCTTATGCTTATAGAAAGCTCAAAATATTTCTTAAACTTGAAATGATTTTCTTTTTTGTTCATAAGGCACACAAGAGCAAAGCAAAGCTAAGAGATATACCTGAGGAAAAAAAATAACTTCATCATTGTCGTATATTATTGGTGCCAACCCAGGCATATATTTTCTCAGTATTCATATTCGGCTATTACTCTCTTCTTACCAATATCGTGTTGTCAATGTAAAAATGTCAGTCAGTCACTGCACGAAAGAAATATTATGGAAAAGTCGTAGTTTTAGATGTAGTCAAGTCATGTAAAAATTAAAAAGAATGAGATTTTTTTCAGTAAAAAAGCGGAGAAGGAGAACAAAGCAATATAAAAAAAGGCAGGTACGAAATACGATTTACGCTGCGCTTCTGCACTGCATCATGGACTTTCAAGTCAAGTCAGCATGATTATCATGAAATGAAGCTGAATAAAATCCTTTACATTTGCTCCTGTTCTTCCCCTAATGATGTCTACTGCATGTTTAGAAATGTAATGCTATTCAGGTAGGCTATGGTTATACTCAACTTTCAAAATAAAATGTAGTCTGATTGTGATTGTGAGACGGAGTGGAGTGAGTCTGGACGAGGATGTGTTGCTGTAAAATGAAAAACACATGAATGAAAGTCAGGTAGAATGACTGAGTTGTAGTGATCTGATGATGATGTAAAAAAATCTTTATTGAAGAGAACTGAGAAAAAAGAAGGTTTAGGTTTGATGATGTGGAGGCTGAAGGTATTGAGGTGATGCGATACGAAGATTGCTTATATGTATCCCTTTTGAATTCCAGGTGTAAATATTCATCGTATCTTAAGCAAATGTAGTATAATGATTAGATTGGATTTAGCTACTGCATCATATCATGAATGAAAGTCCCGAGTGAGTGTCTTCATTTTCGTCCCAATCACATAATATCTAGATTAGATTATAAATTATTGGTTGGATTGGATGTTAAGTCAGACCAGGTCAGGCTCCCTGTGAGTGTGAGAAAGAGTGGTGCTGTCAAAATAAAAAGTAAATGATGAGAGTTACGGACATAAAAATCAATTTTAGAAAATTCCTCAACGAAAGAAAGGGGCCGATACAAAATTGACTTTGATGTGCTCGAGATTGAATCCAAGATAATTTAATGGGATAGTTCAGTTAGAACAGATCCAATCCACCGTTTTGGGAAAAAGTTCAATGTATTCATAGGAATCTCTTATTTAAATTGTGGCTTTTCATGCCATCATCATGACACGTATGTATGACTATTGTCACTATTGTAAACTTATTTGATAAATGTAAAATTAAAAATTGATTTCGATGCAAAACTGGTCATGAATTTTTTAAAATAGCGTTGAAGTCACAGGGATTTTTTCTCACGAGAACATGAGCAAATTAAAATGAACAAAATTTGTGAGTTTGGCAAACTGCAATATCCTCCATTTTGAGGTGCTATCTTCTGTCTTTCTTTCAAGAACAGCAAATCTTTTGAGAGTTGCCGGCTGTTTTTGAGTCATGATACCATGCCACGTCCATCTTTTTGAGAGGATGTGTTTCAAGCTGAGCTCTTTACAATTCCTTTTTTTTTTTCTTCCCAACTTGGCCAACTTCCTTTTTAATGGTTATAGTGTTCTGCCTTTGCATTGTAAAGAAAAAATGTCTGGCTTGGCAGTTTATGGCATCACGTACAACGATTCTATAAATTGCAATAAAGTGCCTGAAAATAAAGCGTACCTGAGCTGTGTTATTTTCAAGCCAGACAGAAAGAAGACAGTTGAATCAAATCAGACTGACTGCGACTACTCAAAATAATCGCAAGTCGTGAGTACAGACCGTGTAATAATGAGCATCGAAAAGTAATGTTGCACTTTTTTTTACTGTCTGCGAACCAAATCCGTACCTACCGTGAATTATTCAAAAAGTAGCATTGCAATTCCCTTTACAGCAGTTTCCGTATTTGAATGCAACACTTTCGTAGAAAAACATTTTTTTACGATGCATACCTCATTCATTCTCTACACCACTCTCCATTTTTAATCTTTGCACAAGAAAATCTTTTTTTTCAGCTCTACCTATTTCATTCAAACAATTTTGCAATTTTAAAACTCGGCATCGTCTCGTCTCTCAATCTTTTGTTTTCTGTAACCGTTTCTTACCGTCCTGTTCATGAACCCTTTTTACTGAAATGGTTCTCCTTTTTGCAAACTCACTTCACGTCGACTTCGTCTGAGGTTGTCTGCTTGAATTGAATTTGCAAAAAAAAGTTAAATCTTCTTGTGGTATTATTGGGTACGACGAATGTACATGCCTCTCATTCATCTTCAGTTTCCCATTGATCGGCAACATACATTCGTTCCTTTTATTACTTGGGGAATGGAAGAAAGAATGCACAGGAATCCCATCCACATTCACAAAACAGTTTATTATGCAGCAACAAAGAAAACAGACATCATTAGTGCTGAAATGTTCGCCTCATTTTCTGCGAATATCTGCATTTATATTTTTATTTATTTTCCTCCATTGCAGATTTCATATTACGATTGCAATATACGTAACAGTAGTAATACTTAGAATGGTAACCACATCATATCACTCTTCACCATTATTATTAGTATTAATCTAGTCTTTGTGTCTTTTGCTGCCTCTACTCTTGCCTTGCATCATCCAACTTTTTCCAACATCATTTACTTTATCGAATTTCATTGAACTAAACAAGAGAATGACAAAGTGGAGGATACGAACTAAATAAGATAGAAACTTCCTCGAGAGAGCGAGAAAAAGATTCGAGATTGTATTATGACTCTGACTGACCGACCGTCGACATCGAGAAATCATCCAGCCTTGACTACCTTGAGAACTGCAAACATTATTACATGGGCAAATTTTTTTGCAAACATGTAGTTGCTCTACTAGTAAAGAAGCCGCAAAATATTGCCTACCTGCCGTAGTATAGTAAAAGAATGGCATTTTTACCTATTTAGTAAATTCAGCTGGCAGAATTCTTTTGCATGAATTTTTCCTTTACGAAATGCATTTAACATACGGATTTCCCCTAGTGTTTTTCATAAGTATTTTGTATATGTTGTGTTGTGTAAAAGTATTAGGAATACAAAGACGAAGATGAAACACACCTACGAAAGCATTTTGGTTTGGTACTTGCAATGAATTGGATTTTTTTTCTTTTTTAAAGCATAGACTGTTGTAGGCTTCACATAGTGAATGCGAATCAATTGAAATAAATCGTGTCGTTTTTTTCTTCATTTTCATCCATCGTCATATGATATGGTGAAGTGAAGTGAATGAATGAGCAACATTGTATTGAGTAAATGTATGAATGAAGAAAATAGCAAAAGGGAAAAATGAGAGGATGAGGACGATGATGCGAGATGCGATACGAAGTGGAGTGGACGGGTGAAGAGACCAGACACTACTAACTTGTTGCATGCTTATTACTCCTCTGTTAAATACCAAAAAAGATTGATATTTTATGCATTCTTCTGTTCTCCACGATCTACCTCACAATACATGCATTATTATTGCAGAAAAGATCTTCTTCGAATCTGTTTTTTTTTCTACAAACAGTACTTGATTATACACTGACTTGACTTGCCTTTTGCCGTGCTTGAAGCTCGCTCGTGTGGTTTGGTTTGGTGTGGTGCCTGTCTAATTCTGTTAGGGTAATTTGCAATGTGCTGATGTGATCTAATAGAAATTGCATTGCATTGTATTCTCGCATTTTGCAAAGTTTCATATAACCTTTCACCCGGTTTCTTACAACGAAAGGAAATCTACGAGGTTTCTGTGCAAATCTGTGCAACCACGAGTGTTCGCCCAGTTTGAGTGTTCCTTTGAGACAAAGACTGTCATTTTTCTTACGGGTTTTAATGATCAAAGTGATTTTCAGAGTTTAGTTCCAGAAAAAACATACTACTGCTAATAACCAACTACCTCATCTTCATTCAGAAGACTTAAGACTGAAGCACATATTCTACACATCATTCGTCCCTGACAAAACAGGATTCTGGACAAAATTGCAGCCAGCAGCCATCTAAAGTTTTCTGTGCCTCTGCATTGCATTAGATTAGCTGTGGTGCTTATCTCCTATTCGTTATATGAAGGGAAATTTTCTCTTTGATTCCATATGGTTTGAATGGGAAGTATAACTGTAAGTGGAAAAACTGCGTTGCGAAATATTTTTGTCAAGTCTGCAAGATTTCAAGCAGGTATTAGAAATCTTTCACAACGGTACTTATATTTCCGGTGATCTCATTCTTATCATTAAGCTATTTTGCCTTTTGTCGCTAGAAGTCGCAGCATGGGTCTTTCAAAAACTGTTATTCTTTTAATTACCTTTTACCTACCCTTTAATTCTTTAAGGTGATTCTAGAAGCTTAAATAGTTTTGAAGAAAGACACTCACTTCAACCAATTTTGCACTTGAGTGGAGTGGATCTTCTTTTTTCTGTCTTTTTAAGCTATGCTCTATAACAGAACGTGGGAGCTTGACTGAGTATATTGTGAGCACTAACAATGGATTACAAAGAACACTCATCGCATCAACCACCTTCAAATGTCGTCGTGGCCATCTTATGAGTTTGTACTTTAGATTCGATCATCATGATCATATGTGCAGTCATTTCTTTTTTCCTTGGGCTATGAAAATGTATGGATGATCATTTTATTAGCTAGGTTTACGGTTCAATTTTTGATGAAATGAACATCAGAAAATCACCCTGTCTTCATTTACTGCTCTGTTGTACCTACATATTCGCATATCACATCACATCACCTCTCTTCTTACATTTTTGCACATGTATAATCTGAAATCTGCATCAGATAACTACTTCAAATACTCTGAGTTAGACAGCTCATTTCAGTCATAAAAGCATCCTTCTTCTCTACGAGGATATGTGATACTGCTTTCGCGTTTCGTTTTGCTTCAAGCCTTTGTACTGTTGCCGTTCTGAAAACTGCAAAATCCGCAGCTTCGCTAATGTATCAAGGCGCATACACTGCCACAGCTATAAATGGTACCAACAGATGGAATTTTCGCATGTATTTCTTTTTCGCAAACTGCACAGTAAATGCACGTTGTTGCATCAAAAACTCTTGTGTTTATTTGGATCAAGCAAACAGCTCATTACTTTGCCGAGATGCGATCTCAATTTTGATGCAATCCTTTTGCTTTTCATACTGATCAACTAGACAGACAGCAAGAATATTGAATGATTTGATTTATCTTAGTAAAATGTGAATATCTCGGCATATGCATGCGGTTAGTAGAAATGATGTTGTTACTTCCACTTTCAGTTCCTTTGTTTTCCCTAAAAAAGAAGCCAAATCTGTGTAGTCTTGAATCTTATATGAGTATCAAGTGGAGGAATTTTGTCAGCATTTTTCACCTTCACAAAGTCCACCTTCATTCACCACGAACAATAAATTCCATTCGTTTACTTTATTCACTCACAGCGATTATGTTGTATGCAAAACAAAGATAAAAAATGGCAATCTCAACCCAGAATGGATGTAGTAGTCTTAAAAGCTAACTTTGTTATCATCATCGCCACTTTTTCTGTGATACACTCACATTTTGCATTTTCAAAATAAATGGGTAATTTCAATCGGATGAATACAGATGTAGCTGGGGTCGCATTTGCTAAGAACTACTTACTAAACTCAACTCAATTTTTCCATTATTCCTAGGATTTATTTTTCTTTTCCTTTGTCGACATCACCAATCGCCACAAGGCTTTGAAAACTTTTGTACATCGTTTTATCCAGTGAGAACAAACAACAACATGTATGTACGTAGCAAATGGTTGATTCCAAATCAAGCATTTTGTAACATTTCGACCTCTACTTTTTCTACGCAAAATATTCTTGGTAGACGAGATCATGATGATGATATGTGGTAATGGTGATGTCGATCTGATGTTTTCTTTTTATAAATGTCTTCTCTTGCTTTTTATGGCCATGTTTTTTTCATTGGATTGCTCAGCAAAAGAAAGCCATATTTTTATAATGATTACAATGACATTATGAATCTGTATCAGGTCTAAAGCGTTGAAGGTCTAACGTGAAAATTCTCTAAATTTCAGTGATTTGGAGATCTGTCAGTGAATTTATTGTGAAAATTTCACACTGAAGAGATTTTTTATTCTTAAACAACAAGGGTAAGTAATGTACGAAACTTTTTTTATTTTTCAATAATTTTAACTTTACGATTCACAAATTAAAAATAAGCCTTTTTAGCTACAATATTTTCGAATGATTCATAATTTATTTGTTTGTCCTCTGCATTGCATTATTTCCTCACGTGCTTTATTTCGTTTACTTGAAGTGGATTATGTCACCAAAAAAATCCATCACGTAAATCCTCCTAAAGGCATCTGCAAAAGAGGAGAGCCAGGCTTAAAATATGTCTATGACTCATGAGAATGCATGATTTTAGGAAAAAAATATGAGTCGATGTCGATAGATTAGGCTAAACGCATTTTTGTCTTCACCTTTCTGTATATCATATAGATGAATGACTCAATTTATGACATTTCTCTACATAATGGTGATTACAACTCAAAGGATTAATTATATCAAACTTAATTTGTAGTCTTTTGATTTTTCAGCCACTTCCTCTTCAATTTGTCGGTGTCAATTCAAATTAAGTTTGAATTCAGGTGGCAAATTCCACTAATTTGTACTTTACAAAAGAATCATGTAATTTGAGTTCACTCATTCATTCATTTATTGCCAACAATGAATTAAATGCATTATCATGATTAATCGTTGTAGACTTTTGTTTAAATGTTCGGTCGAATCCTTTGAACATGAAGACAAACCAAATGAATGATATGCTATTTGTCGAAATTCTTACGTGACCTGACATAAAAGCTATGATTTTGAGTCAAGATTGCACTAGTTTGATCATGTTAATCATTTTTGTGCCAGATAATGATCTATAGTTTTTTTTGTGAAAGTCTGGTTTTGTTTGAAGTAACCATCATTTTTCTAATTGTAAATGCCGAACATAACACAAAAAAATGATAAATGATACATTATTCCCACCAACGAAAATGTGTGCATTAAAAAAAACATGCAATTTTCCCTGCTATTTCTCACTAAATCTGATAGTGATGGTAGACGGACGTAGCTGCACCAAAACCTATCATTATGGCGGGCAAGTTCAACAAATATTGAGGAAGAAAACTAGTTTTTTAAGTACAAGACGCGCATTCGAAATTTCAAGTGATGGCCAGTCATTGCCAATTGAGGAGTGAATTACTGTACTACATCTATCTCTAATTTGGGTATGTTACCGGATATTTATATCTTTTGCAGGAGGCTGCTCTGATACCGCTACAAAGTCCAAGTACCACTGTGTCCGTGTGTACGTACCAACTACCAACTCACACGGGCTTTTTGGATGGCATATTTCTGCAACATCGTCATTCATTCATTTTCTATTTCCGGAAATTCCCAGTATTCACTAAACTGACTTAACGAATTTCAAGAGACTGAATTTACCCTAGCAGTTTTCATTTACTTTATGTCTTCTTGAAGAATACGTCTAATTGCGATTGTAAGAAATATACATACAAGATGCTGCATACCTAAATGCATTTTACTTATTGCTTGCCTTTGTGTCTTCTTTCCTAGTTGCTCGGAATCCTTCAGACAGTGGCTTCCTTATTGAGATTTTAAGACTGAAATTCAACTAAACAACTACCTCAAGAACATTTCAAAAGCGACGACTGACATAAAATAATATCGTCCGGGGGCAAACTGAAAGGTAAGTAAACATTGATATCACTTTGGGTTTTTACTCCATTTCTCTCCGAAAATTCCGGTAACAACAGTCATCCATAAAGACCGAAACATCTGTGTTCAGATTTCTTTAACAAACATTTTAGCAATAATGTGAAGTTCTGCTTTTTTGTTTGCTTTGATATTTTTAGAACATGCTATTTCCAAATTCAAATCAAAACTTCTTTGTCTAGAGCGTAGGAAGATACTGCATCCGATTTGAATGCATTGTGGCCTGGCTCAGACTTTTCATTTCATTGATTTGTCTTGTCGGCTAATGAAAGGCAGACGGATAAGTAATAAAGGTCAGGGATCACGATAATGGACTCCATTTTGCTTGTCAATCATTCATTGAAAAAATGTTTCATTTCATACAAAAAAAATTATGTTTTTCGCCCTACACCTATAAATTCAGACAAATCTTATCCTAATTCGTGGTTTGAACTCTTATTTTCGTTTGTTGCTCGCATCTCAGAGTTTCTAAAAATAAGGAATCTTCATCATTTTATACTTCTGCTGGTGAGTGATGATGAATGTGGATGTCCTCTACTGAATGATGATAATGAAAATTTTAATGAATGGAAAATACAAAAAATCTTTGGTGCTTTGCCTGGCAATTTTTTTTTATTGAAGATGGCCTGCTTTCAAGTGTTGATGATGTGATGTGTGACGTGGGGCACGGAGCCATGCGCCATGTTAATGATGAATGGAATGTATGGATTTGAATTTTAATGATTGGAAAAATATCAACTGTTCTTCCCAAATTATGCTTTCACTTTTCCTTCCAATTTCCCTGTAAAAGAAATACTATTTTTAGAGCTGGGAATTTCTCACAGTTTTTCTCTATTCCTATGAATTTTTAGCAAAATAGGGACAGGAAGGAACGGTGAATATGTAATTATGTGGTAATTAAATGAATCAATTAAGTTCAGTTTACCACATTGTGATATCCGGGGAATCACTTTTGTGATTCATGTACCGTTTTCTGTTAAAAACCCAAAACCACATGATGATCGTCGGTTGAATCCGTGTGTTATCAGGAAGAATTTCAAGGGAAAAAAGTGTTTGAGCGCGGCGCATATGACGATCAATGACAATGCAATATATTTATTCAAAGACAAAGGAATTGGAATCATGTTTCCTGTCCAGCAATGACAGTAAGAGGACAAAACTATGGACTCTTTTTTTTGTGAATGGACAAACTAAATGGAGCAAAGAGCTATAGTGGAGGCAGCTGATTGATGCTTTTTGTTGTTGAAGGATGTGGAGAGATTTCTTTCTTATCCATATTCTTTGTCCTGTTTTCTTAAGAAATTCACTGGAGATTACATTGAAGATAGGGAAAGAGTATATGACGATGACGATGAGTGTAATTTGACCCGTAGGAACCCGCTTTTTCAAGTGTTATCTTCACGAAATACTAGTTTCTTTCTTCAAGTGAATGAATAACGCATTCCTCCATTACATATTGCTTCATATTCAAGTCAAAACAGTTAATATGCATTACACTACAATTTTCTTTACTTCTTCTGGAAAAAAGAAAAAAAAATGAATAAATTTTGAGTGCACAGGGACTGACTGACACGCTCAAAGGGTAAAATATGTATCTCAGTCTTCTCTTCCTTCGCTACCTTATTATTATTATCATCGTCCTCGTGATAAGATGATAAAAGAGTGTGGATTGTGGAAGATGAAAAGGATGAAGGGAAGCAAATGTGATGCTTCATCTTGAATCTTTGAGTTTTTTTTCTTATCTTCCATGTTCAATGTTTTTAAAAAAGTGTAAGCGTGAGAGAAGGATGTTCCCTGAAAACTGGAATGGAATTTTTTCCCCTTGAGGAAGGACGCATCAAAATATATGCAGCAAAGAAGCTGTTGTGAAATCTAAGGGATTGCTCATACGTGCTTCATGTATATTTACCTTCGAGGCAAATAACTTTCAGGGCTGCTGGAGGACTTGAATGAACGAAAAGCGAGGGAAGGGGTTCAGTGCATGGTGCATGATCATTGTATGCAGTTACTTTAATGAGCTCTTAAATTTTTCTGGAGAATTTTAAGTATTCTTTTAAAACTCTTCTTATGAGTCAAGCGATTTTTAATTTAAGTAGAATGGGTAAATTCAAGTGTTCAGTGCAAAATGTCCAGAAAATTGCAAAATTCTTGTTAATACATACTTCCTTGTTTAGAAATCATTTCAGTGTATAATCAGCAGTATAAATACCTACGTGCCTTGCCGCAAGAAATGAAATATCGCTCTACGCTGTTATAGTGTAGCACTTATTATGGCAAATGCAAATTATAAAGCTATATTTTTCCAATTTGCAAAAACCATTGAATGCAAAAAAAAATGTTAGCTATTTCAACATAATGAGTGAATTACAATGGATATTTAAATCTAAACATTTTTATCCATTATCTCATATATTCAGGTGATTATGCTTATTCAGGGCTCCAAATATGGCGGATATGCAGCAAGTCTTCAAAAAATACCCGAATTCTTGAAAAATTTCAAAAAAATTTTTATTGGTGTGATACAACACTAGTTGTGGACTAGTTTAAGATTTTGAATATTAACAATTTTTTATTAAGCTTTATAAAGCGGTTAGTTCAAATATTTACAAATATGGCGGCCATAAAAATTTTGACTAGAAAATTCGCAAAAACTCCGGGAAAATTCCAAAAATTTAAAATGGATTCAGAAAAACGA
>JAHZMX010001420.1:0-18091 GCA_027743895.1 Seira musarum | reverse complement strand
AATATTAACAATTTTTTATTAAGCTTTATACAGCGGTTAGTTCAAATATTTACAAATATGGCGGCCATAAAAATTTTGACTAGAAAATTCGCAAAAACTCCGGGAAAATTCCAAAAATTTAAAATGGATTCAGAAAAACGAGATGATAATCTCTCAATTGAACGTATAACTTTTAACTATTGTAAATTTTAATTGATAATTTTTTGAAATCAAAATTTCCAGAATTTCAAAAAATGAAAATGATTTTTTCAGGCGATAAAGGACTGAAAAGTTGAACTTCTTTCATTCTTTCTGCTTAAAACGCCCTCAATTTTAATATAAAGAATAAAATTTTCGAAATTTTTAATTTAAAATCCAAATATTTCTGTAATTTGAAAACCGCGCGTTTTTGCAAATGTTAGAAATCCAAAAAGTAGGTATTTGAAGCATCAAAATGTAGCCCTAATCCTCATGAACCACATCTAATGAAAAAAATTTAAATTTGATTTACTGTTAAAAAGTTATAAAAGGTCAATTAGAACGAAATTGGTTGAAAATCAAATATTCGCGAAAAATCTCATCATCATCGTCATCATCACTTTGATGATGTGACCATGCAGTAGAAGCAGCATAACATGTTGATGTAGGTAAAGTTCATACATTTTCGTACATAAGTACATGCACGAGTACACACACATACTTATCACCCGCTGCGAAGAGGGTCTGTCCGTAGGAAAAAAATACATACACGATCTCTACATCATTCTTCATTTCACCCCTCGTGAAAGAACAAACTTGATCATCATGATCACTTATCCACGTTCTTCTTTAAATGCATTGACGAGATTGACGCTGAGTTCTTTACCATATGCATCCATATGAATTCTCAGCTCTTCTCTGGGATTCTTTTACGTAATCTCCTCTCGTCTTCAATTCAACAAGTCTTTTCATGTACATCAAAAGCTTCTGTGCACGAATCCTCAGCTCGTCAGTCTCCTCTTTACCTCTCTGCAAGACTGATGTGTGCAAGCACTCACTCACTCTCTTCAAAATTGCTAAATAAATGATGATGTCGAATGTATGGGATGCTGGATTTACTTACTTTACAGATTACAGGCAGAGAGGGTGATTAAGATGGTGATGCACATTTTTGAGCTAACCCTTTTACATTTAAGATGATTCCATACCTTCCCCTGCATTTTGCTTGATTCTTTGTTGTTCTTTTTAGGTATGCAATGCATTCTTATTCCAATTATCAAGAGTTTTTACTACTACTACGAGAAGCTTAAGAGATGCATTTTTTCACTCAAAAATAATTATAATGCATACAGCATAATACACTTGTGTACCTGATTCTAAACTTACTTACCTTCTTCTCTTGAATCTTGAATGAAAATTGGCTGGATTTTAGATTGTTGGATGATAATACCCATAATTTTTTTTTATGAAGAAATGTACTTGTCTTTTTCTACTTGAGAACTCTCGTAATTTAAGTAAGTTACGCTGGATTATTGAGTTGGAAAACGAGTGGATTGGAGAGAAAATTCTTTGTTTATTGAGCGGCAGTTTGCGTTGCGTTGACGTGGAATGGACCACAGATATCTTAACTCTCTGGAAGCGCAGAATGAGGTGGAAGCTACAGTAAGAGACGAGGGACGAATGTGTGTATATATGGCAAAGATGTGCATCATCATTAGTATTTTTGTGGATGCATATCATATCAGCCTCGAAAGTAAAGAGGGATAAATACACTGTGCGCAACTAAACACTAACATACTTTGAGAAAGGGGACGTAGAATGGAAAAAAATGTGTAGATTTTCTACATTATTCCAACAAACTAACTCGTTCGCTCCATCGGTGACCTATAAAAGTTCTCTTTTTGTTCTTCGCTGGAGAAAATTCGCGCTCAACCGGGAAGAATAATGCACGAAAAAATTTGGAAGGGGAGGTGATGCGATGCTTTGAGTATACTGGTGGTCTGGTATGGCGCTGCTGCTTGTTATTTTTGTGATGAATATGACATTCATGGTCAGTGAAGATCTAATCAGAACATGCGAATGTTATTATAAGGAAAATAATTCACAAAACTACGAAATTTCAACACTCGAAGCTTTCGGAATAGACTTGAAAATTTTGGATGTGTCCCACAATGTCCATAAATGTATTTGAAATGTTTAGAAAGCTAAAAAAAATTAATATGGCGGCCGTATTGAATATCTTGTCCATTTGCTGACGTACCAGTTTTTTTCATCGGACATATTCACCTTGAGAAAGTTTTTATATTGGCAAAAAGACTTCATTTTCTGCGTGGATGGATACAATATTTGCATGTTTTTGCCAAAAGTATATTTGCGCGCTTTGATTGTATTTTCCTACTGACTTTTGCAAAAACAAAGACAAGATTTTTGGCAGGGATTTTAGGTACCTACGTAGACCTCAAATTAGAAAATTAAATTATTTTTTATGAGAATGAACAAGAAAATGTGATTGTTGATTTTATCTTTATTATCAGCTTTAAGAAATTCCTCATGTCAAGATTTTTTTCCTAATTTAAAAATTAGTTTTTAGAGGTCACTCATTTTTTAACAATTGAAGAAAAAAGGGTAAACTTTCGTNGAATGAACAAGAAAATGTGATTGTTGATATTATCTTTATTATCAGCTTTAAGAAATTCCTCATGTCAAGATTTTTTTCCTAATTTAAAAATTAGTTTTTAGAGGTCACTCATTTTTTAACAATTGAAGAAAAAAGGGTAAACTTTCGTTTTTTATGACAGGATCATGATAGGGTTCTCTATGCCGTCTTAATCTTTCAAGTTCATGAAAAAAATATATAAGGAGCTTTCCGATGTAATGCATGAACAGAGAGAGTGAACCAAGTGGGGGACAGGAAGTAGCATATGGCAAGTAGCACTGTTCTAAATAACTACTTTTCAGTATTTTGAAAAAGGAAAGGATATATAAAAAATATGTCTTGTATTCATTCTTCTTATGAAGGACTTTCAGTTTTTTATGTTCCCATCGTCATCCGAAGGAAATAAGTCGTACAAGCATTTAGTGTACAAACTTATAGCCCGGTTTCTGGGAATTATAAGAAGGGGTCTGGTCCAATCATGTGAAAATTTTAATTGACCATTGTACTTATGCGCGGATGCTATATTCCCTATGCAGGTGAATTGGATTTTTTCTTGAAGTGGGATTTTGCAACATATTTTTATTTTCTTTGTTCTCTTGGATCAGGTTTTGGAAGGTCAACTTTTTTGTGTGCAGTAAAAAAACTTATGAACATGTGCAAAGCGCTGGGGATTTTGAAGGTGAAAGGAAGTGTTTAACAGGTCCCTAAATATATGGCGTTATGTGGGTTTATGGATTCAACCGGAAATGCTATGCAAATCTCTAGAAGACCTTCATGATAAATTGACATTCATTGTTCGTGGGAAACGCTTACTAAATAAGCGGCCGACAAAAATCTGCGACGGAAGACAATATACTTTTTTGCGCCGTCTCATAGGAGGTTGATTCATGATTTTTGTCGGAGGATGTCGTTTGATTGGAGTCAAAGTCAATCTGTTACTGAAATGAAGGAAACAAAAACTCAGAATTTGAACTGGGGAAGGGTGAGAAAGTAATAGGTACATACCATCGTGTTTAAGGACGTCTTTTCCCAAAAATTCAAAGTACATTTCCTAACAGAGCTGAGTAGAAGTGAACTCATTCTGGTGATGATAGTGATGATGATGATGACGAGGTAGGCCAGGAGGGTCCCATTGTGGTCTGCCCTTTTCGATCTTCTTTCATTCATGGTTCGGTAGAAGCATAGTACCCTGTAAGGAGAGAAGTAAACAAGGTGTATATGTGTAATCTTGTAAGTTGAGCAGAGCTGAGCTGTACGGTGGGCTTGCCCCAACCTTTAGTTTTGGTTTGAACTCAGTAAATATAATAAAACTCCATGAAAAATACATTTTTTGAGCTGACCGGAAATCAATCCGGTTGTGTAGTTTTTTTCTCTCTCTTTCTTCACCACGCTTCATCAGAAGAAAAATGAACCTAAAAGTTCTGAAGTACAAGTCATTCATAAATCTGGATAAAAATGTCTTGAATCATTTTGTAATCTAGATCTACGAATGTTATGTTACCCTATGCATGCAAGTCTCGTTCTTCTTCCTTTTTTCTTCCAAATTCCCAGTAAAAAGGGAATTCAACAATAAACAATTGATGTGAAGGTTTTACTAATGTTCCCACACATTCTCAAAAAAATATAAAAACAAGTTGTTCCGTGAACAAGCTCTCTTACTTCTCTGTCCCCTTCTTACATTATCATCATAATAACGTTCTTATTACTACAACCATTATTATTATTGCGTCCACAATGCCATTATGAATGAATGAAAACAGGAGACGTAGGGTATAAGCTGGATATGAATCTGGGTGTGTGTCCTCGTCCTCCTGTCTTGTTCCTCTTTGTCGAGCAAAAAAAGTTTGCTTATTTTTCAGCTCAGCTTCTTCTTGAGGAACCCAGCCTAGCCGGCTTTGACAGTTGAGAATATTGTCATTTAGGCACATTTACGAAGAAGAAGAAAAAAAAGAAATGAGATGGGTTAAGATTATACTACGGTTCATTCATTCATGAAAATGAAAGATGTGAATGGACGTAGACTATCTTCTATGGCTTTGCTAAAAGTACTCACTCACAGGACGATGTACTCACCAAATAAGCCAAGTTCATTAAGTAGCTTTGTCCTGGTCCATATTGCCACTTAATTTTCGCTTCTTTCTCATTCATTTATTTAATTCATTCTGGTTGGGGATAACCATTTGGAAAAAGGAGTGTTGTTAGCGTTATGCTATCCTATTTAACTTTTTACGATGTTGGTGGCTTTAGCTCTGCCTTGAATTTTGTTTACACCAACTATTTTTTTTTCTTCTGACAAAGGTGACACTCCGGAAATGCGGCATATTTACCAGGAATTCCCTTGTAAAAATCGTGTATGTAGTTATTTGGAGACGTCGTCAACCTAGAAGTGGGAATGTTGTAAAACTTTTGGAATTATTGCCCCACTTTTTACAAGGTTTTTAACTTTGCGATTGTCGATTGTGATTGTTTATGTTTTAAAAATAGACTAAATGGGATTTCTCTGAAAACATTGAATCATTTTGGGTGGCTTATAGTATTGAAGCGTGCATGAAAAGAGCAATGGAAATATTATGCAATTCAATTCGTCATTTTTTTCCCAAGTAAAAGATGAAGATGGGACAAGAGCAGGAAAGTTAGAAAAAAATGAGTAAAACATCTGTCATCCTGTCTTGCTACTTATACAATGAAAAAAAAAGTTTAACTCTTTGGGAAACAGGAAAGAGAACAATTATTATTTCTTTTCTTATGCAACCAATGAGCCACGCCGGGCCAGGAGTTTCCCCATCCATTAAATTCAGCTATGAAGGTGAAGAGCATCAGGTAAAAAAACGTAACGTAGTTCCGCTCAATTCAACTTCACCAAGCTTTATCAAACCCCTTTCCGTGCTGCAAGTAATCAGCTTACATAAATTGTTAAGGAATGCAAGGCAGAGGAAAAATATACTTAATTCTAAAATCTTACAAAAATACTTTATCATTATGAATGAAAAAGCTGTTTGAGTGAGGGAAGCAAAATTGCCGAAGGCTAGAAAATTGGTTTTAAAAGAACGTTTAATAATAAAAATTTTAAACACCTTAGACTAAACAAACGCAAACGAAAATTTCATAATGAATTGAATAGCAAACAAATTACCTTAATCGCTCATATTCACTTCTGTAGCAAACGAACTTGGGAGAATCATAACTGAGGTAGGAGAAAACTTGTAAGTTTTGGTAGATGTATCCACACGTTTGATTTGTACATTTGCGCATTGTAAAGAAACTTGTGAATTTGGACCATTTCATCGTTGGAGTATTTTAAAGGAATCTCCACATTGATTTCGGGTCTCCAAATGGATTCGGAAATGTGTAGGAACTCGAGATTAGGCATCCTCAGTAGAAAATTGTACGACACGTTTGGTGAATTTTCAATCTCCAAAGTTTGTAAAGTTGGAATGACGGAACCAAATGAACCAATGGTTGGTCTTCGGATTGGTCCTATTTTAGCCAAAGGATCCAGGTAAATCTTTAGAAATCGGAGGGGAAACCCTTTGATCGTGTTCATGAGACGTCTAATGTCCCAATGCAAGTTTTGGAAGGCTTCTCCACCCCACGCGTCACTCCTTAAGTCCAATGTCAGCTTTTGAAGAGGTGATTTGACACGGCTTAACTTGCTCAAATCGCGATTTGATCCCACCCGCTTAATGAACATTTCCGATAAATTCTGCATTCCATAGGGGAAGTTGGTTGTGTCTCTGCAGCATGCATCATACATCACAGCAACTTTCTTCAACTGTTTTGAATAAAAGTCCGAGCAGCAGTCCTTGAATTGACGATGGTGCATTCTCCAGTCTCACTTCAATTGATTCCAGCTTCTCGAGTTTTGGCAACTTGAAATTGCAAACGGCTTCGGAGAGCTCAGCAATGGTAAAGTTGGTGTTCAAAAAGCCTTCAATCTCGAGCAGCCTCAGGTTGGGAAGATGGATCAAGCATTCCCAAACAAGTTTGTAGAACGAAGCAGGAGTATGCCTTCCACTGTCGTCTCCAATGTTCACGTACCAAATGTGATGGCCAAAAGTACGAATCAGCTTCAAAGCACTTTCCCAATAGTGGATAAGGTCAACATCGTCTTCGCACACTCCAAAAACAACATATCTTCCAACAAAAGGGTTCTTCCCAGAGATGGCATGATTCTTGAATTCATTGAGGAAGTGTTCGATATGAATGCAATCCAGAAAAAAGTGACCATCGTCCAAATGGGTGTATCCATATGGTGACCAGCCACAAGAACGGTAATTGTCGCGCTGGTGAGTTTCATATTTGTAGGGCTGGAGCTCCGTGTTTTCTTCGATAAAGTAGTCGATAGCTTTCTCCCATGATTTTGAGACGAAGCGGCATGCCAGGACATCCCTTTGTTCCAGGTACTCAAAGATGAAGGGGGTGATCTAGGTCAAGTTAAATATTATATACTTCGTCATTGCTTTTGCTATCCCAGAAGGTTTAAAAGTGGTTTCAAATCAGCATTGTCAAGTCAACATACCAAGGGAAACATCCATTTGAACTGATTTGGTTCCAATAGATCTCTCCACAATTGACAAACTTGGCGACAGTTTGCAAGATCTTCGCTGCCAAGATTACCAAGAATCATATTCCAAATCTAGGAATGAAATTTTCATTATTGTTCATTAATTTCATGGTTATTATGCGACAGTTAAATGTATGTAAGTATTGTACTTCTGCAGGTAAAATGAATCTGGGGTCAGATACGTCCGAGCAATTGGCCATCTTTCCTTTCCGACTTGAATTGAGTTTATCCAGATCCTGAACCGAATTTTGTCCTGCATTTCGCGGAATTTTGAAGGGACGCCTTTCCCTAAATTCATACTTTCGTTTTTCTGGCAGTATTCTTACAACATGCACCATTGCTTTGGTTTTCTGTTTTTCTATCGATTCAAAAAATGGAGAAAACAAAATTAGGAAAACATTTTCCACATTTTGACCTACGTTTCTCCCCAAAAACATTTTTGAAAATCTTGGGATAACTATAGGAACTAGGTGGAAATGGTCGGATGAGTTCAAAATTTTTGAATAATTGAATAAATGCTTTTCAAGTTGCTGTCAAGGTGTTTCGTCATCTCATTCTTACACGTGCGCAGTGGCAGTGAATGCATTCGTTTCAGTTCAGGTTTCAAGTCCATTCTCTTCATTTACCAAAATCTTATCGACCGAATCGAAACAGCTTTCTTAATTCAATTAATATGCAAATCTCTGTGTGTGTTCCTTGATAAGAAGGAAACATACTTTAATTGCTTTGCTGCTTGTGCAATCGACTTTTTTTTCAACTTACTTCTTGTACATGACTGACACATTAGCATCATGCCCAATAAGAGAGAGAGACTGTGTAAGTCAGTTCATTCATATTTTTTTCGGGGGGAAATGCGGACCATTTGGCAGTTCGTTAATTCACGCACTCCTTAATAAAGATAATTAGTTGACAAAACCACACCGCATAGCATAAGCATTTCAACTGGTTATGCTGATTCCTTGTTTTACATTTCTTCACAATCAGTTTGATTAGGGAAGCAAAGTGAAGCCATAAGGCGGTAGTAAAAAATATTCATTGCTATTGCTGTAAGCAATTAATTCGATGCTAGTGGCGGTGGCAGTGGCACCGGTAGTAAAAAGGTGATTCACTCTTGTGAAGACCGAAGTTGACTTTATTTGCTACGCTTTGCTACCCCAAATAACTACGCACATTCCATCATCATCAACCATCTAATTCATCCTTTTTTTCAAAGATTGTCATGCATAAAATCGTAAAAAATGACAAGGTGCGTACAGGTAGGTATGCCGGACACGATACGATACCATTTTATGAAATACGAACACCAGGTCCACTTTACTCCTGAAGGAGTGGGGGAACAGGAGAAATAATGACAGCAGGAACTGTGACAGTGAGTGATAATCACGTGTGGAATTGAGGGAAAAGGGGAAGTAATTGAAGCAGCTTGAGCGAAGATTTTATGTATGGAGGAGGGATGAAGAAGTTATTTTTTTATATATTTTTCCTGATTGTATTCTAATTGTGTTATAATAATAGCTAACAATACCTGTACAGATGTACAATAATAACAATGCAAAAAGTCCCTCTTTTGTAAGGGAATTTTTTGTTTATTTTACGGCTTGTTACAGCATGACATTTCTCTGTCGTCATTTTCGTCGCTGATGATGATGATGCGAAGGCATTTGTTGTACTTGTAACAATCATCTACCTAAGCGCGAAGAGAGTGAGAGTGAGTGAATATGCAATAGTTGATGTTGATGGTTACTACTTTGAAAACGAAAATGAAGAATAGCAATAAAAAGGAAAGCAAAAGCTGCGAGTCAAGTTTTTACAGTTGAATAGCTGCACTTTATTCCCTGGTATTGGGGTTGCATTTTATATGCATAGCTTCACATATGCATTTTCGAAAGGTTGTTTTTTTTCCTACTTGATACACATCCACTTTATTTTGCTGGGGAAACATGTGCTTCAGATCTAATTCTAATACGCCTCATTTTCGAGTGTGCCAGGTGGTCATCTATTTCATTACGGTTATTATTATTACTTAGTAGTAAAAAAAAGAAGGAAGTTTTTTTTGGCAGGTAGTGTATATACATATGAAGTAAGTAACCCACTTCTTTCCTGTGAGAAGTCAGCAGGTCAGAAAGCAAAGCAATATGTTGCCTGCCATAATCTCTCCAGCCAGCCTGTATTTCCTTCCAGTAGGAACTTGTTTGTTATCTGACCTCAACCTGAGGATTCTATCCCTTTTCCTATGAGCTTTGCGTTTTATCTGATGATGATGGTATTCATGAACTCACTTTTTACCCTCGGACTCACCTTGCTCCCGTTAAGTACTCACCTTTTTGAAACGAGGATTTGAATTGGACTGGACTTCCTTGAATTTTTTCTTATCTCATCTTCAATTTACTTTATTGCGTAATATTGGCAAAACGCTACATTTAATCTACATAAATGTCAGCTGCGGGGTGGACTGGAGAACGTTATTTCTTCCCTGAATTAAACCGTTTTTGACAAGCATGTTGTTTTATCATTTTAAAATCCATCAACAGTTAAACTTTATTTTAGGAGATTTTTAGATAAAGTTCTAGACTCCGTAGGAATTGAAGTTCCTAATTTTTTAAAGTAAAAAAACGCAACCAGAAAAGAAGAGGATGTTTGTTTCAATTTTAATACCGGCCGGCTGGACTGGACCGATGTTATTTTCTTTTACTGGATAAATGCCGGATGAGCGTGGCAAGAGTGAAAGGAATCGTTTAATTTTTATTCGACTTAAACGGTCACTGTTTCTGAGAGTTCAATTCAGTTCATGTTCTAAGGATCAAGGTGTTTGCATTCACTTCCTTTCGGGGGAAAGGGTGCTGGCTTTTGCAATTAAATGGTAGGGTGGGTGCCTGTTGCTTTGCATGTTTCTTCTTCTTCCGGATCCGGAAACGAAAGTTAAATGTCTTATCACGTGAATGGATCAGATTTTAGCCGTTTTTAATATTTCCTCACAGCTATCAACAAGTAAAAAGGAACGGTTGAGAGAATTATTTTAAAAAAATGAATAACTTCTCAACATACACATAACTTGAGTTTAGTCTCATGCGATTTGTTACATAATCATTATGATTTGGTGAAACATGAAAAATCATGTTTTAATGGGACAATTTACAATTTCTTGTAAAAAATGATGTACTCCTTGACATACAAATTAAGTTTTGACAGAACTATTTATCCATCCATGGCGGAAGTCCTTTTCATGACGGTGTTAACTTAAAATAAAATCCTTTTTAAGGAATGTGAGCTAATTTAAAGGAGAGCAATTTTCGTCTCTAATTTCCCTCATCATTTTCGAAGTCATTAACGCCGACAAAAAGGGTCGGGTCGGGTTGAGCGAAGAAGACTGAGGACATAATAGCGGTAAACTTACGTTCCTTTGTATGTTTAATGTAGCGTTTACAAAGGCTGTTATTTGGGAGAAGCCTCACAGATGTTGTGATTTATCTTTTGCTAGTTAGTCATTTGAGAAAGATTGTGTACGAAGAAGTCAAAAGTACTTTTCGTGTTAATTTACTTAGGATTCTCCAAAGTAATAGGTTAAAGTTAAGTATTATCACGAACCCACTTATAAATATACTCGCATAAATAATATTATTTGACTTTTCTTTCACGCTTTGCTGGCGAGTGGTGGTGACACGTTGTCGTCTTCTCTTCTGATTCTCCTGACTTCACTTGATTTTTTCTTGGTTTCATTTCAATACAAGTGAGAGGGAAAAGGGGGAAAAGAACAAAATGGTGATGATGAGAAGAAAGAAAGCTTATTTTCGCTCTCTTTGCATTCGCTCGCTCTTTAAATGGCCGAATTGTACTCTCGTCAAGGGCGAAAGTAGGTAATTTTAAAGGTCTTTAGCTTCATTGTATTCTGATGATGCCGCAGTTTCATCGGAAAAACATTCATTGTCAGATTGAGATTACATTAGGTTCATTTCATGCATATACACTCTACCTGGTTTCGTTTCGTCTGATCATCATCACCATCAGACAAGGATGGGAATGGAGTAGAGAGAATGGTGATCATCATTCTGATCAGCCTCCCTGTCTGTAAAAGAAAAGGAAGCCGGCTCAACTTTGGTTCATCACTATCACATATGAATTCGTTAATGCATTAAACATTTTCTTCATCATCGCTGCACAGAATTTCAGAGCTATGCTTTGAAAAAACATGAAAAATGGAAGAAAAGTGTGCTATCATTCTCAATTTCGCAAAAATATTATTTCCTCTTGTTTTTTTCAGTATTATTCATTCTCCTGTAAAATTCCGTCTGCTCTCCCTCTCTCTGCTTTAATAAGAGAGGGGCTGCGTTATGGTTTTTTAGTGTGCAAAAAATGTCTGAAGAAGAAACGAGAAACCTTGCGAAACCATTCTTATCTTATTATTACCGCATTGTTCCATGCACATATAAAAAGGAATTGAATGTATGAAAAAGCTGTGCAAAAATTAAGATGAGGAATATTGTACTTTTTCAATTAGGTATGCACAGGTAAAAAAAACTTGGCAATGATGTGGCCGTGGCATGTTTGCCAATGTCTAGACTATATACATTGTAGTAAGTAATGGTAGAGCAAATTTTTTTTCTTTTGTAAAATGTGCAAAGGTGTGTAGTATTGAAGTAGTATAGTTTGGGGATAGGTAAATCCGCCATATTTTTCTCCCACCAATAATGTCAGTGTGTGAAACAAGTCAACTACAATTGTATGAACAACAACGTTGTCGTTGTCGTCTTCCTTCTCGCAAAACGCCGAAACCGCATACAATTTCAAGCCAGACGTAAGTAGACAAGCTAATAAGCTTGATGATCTAGACAAGTTGTTTCTACTCATGTTCTATGAATGCACTTTTTAAAAGGATGAACTAAGCGCAAGTATTACGAATCTAGAATAACTTATTTTTTTGCAAATATGTTTTAGTAGCTTTAGCTAGAAAAGTACCAAAAGCTACAGACAGTAGATGTTGTTGATGATGATAATGATGGTGAAGATGAAGCATAAAAAAATTTAAAAGGATTACGAGCGATTGCGGATCAAGACCAAATTGTACTCCAGCTCCGGTATAAAAACAAGCTGTTTTCACGATTCTTTTACCTTGGCCAAGACTGGCTTTGGCTCTTTAAAGGCTTTTTCTAGGTAAATTGAAAAAAAATCTGATTTTTAAATGTCCACTGGATACAAATAGCTGCTGGCGAAATGGCACTGACTGAATGCATGCCATTGCATTAGATGCTGCTATGTTGAGGTGGAAAATAGTGTCTTTTAAAGGGAAAAATTTCTACGAGTTCTCCATGAAATCATGTAAGGAATCACTGGAGCTCTTACACTTATTTTTTTGCGGCTCTCCTGCTTTTTTAGTGATTTTCACATCACTGCTTGTTACTTTACTTGTAAATAGTGAGAATTGAAAGCAACATTACTATTACTACCATATACTCTTTTCGAAGAGGATGCATGCTCCACGTAGAGAATTTCTTATTACTACAACTACTATTATCGCACTGATCATCATCAACTTCAACTTGTAAAAGGGAGTGAGTGAGTGGTGCAGTGCAGTCAGTCAAAACTCTCCTTTTATATTTAACTTGGCAATCGCAATCGTATTTAGAAGATTGCATTATGTTACTACCACCACTATACATGGCTTAAAAAAGCGTATTATAATATTAAAAGGAGTTGATTCGAGTGGGAGAGAGTGCACAACTCCTATCTCTTTCGTCAAAGAAGAATCAGAATAGTCAAGGTAAGAAGAAATAAAAGGAGTATTTTAAAAGAATTTTTGAAAAAAATCAGAGTTACTACTTAGATATTTTGTTTAGTGTGTAAAAGAATGAGATTGAGTGTGTGTTTTTTGCTGGTTCGTTTGTTTTCTTCTAGTGAGAGACCTCGATGGGATAGAGTACCAGCTTTAAAGTGTCATTTGCCATTTAAACTTTGGGATGAGAGAGTAAAAAAACCTAAAAGTGGAGCTAACTGTGGCTTTCGCTGTGAGCTCGTCTCTCTTTGTTTCTTTTTTTAAAGAGCCAAAGTTGCCGGCTTTTTTCACGTAGGTAAAGTCATTTGCAGACGCTGCTGTTGCGCTGCTGCCGTCATAAGAATTTTTTATTCAAGAGACTGCTTATTTTACAATTTAATTATCAGAGGTTACCCCAGATAAAAACACAAGTTCCTTTTTCCTTTTTTTAAAAGACACGCTGCCGCTAGTTTTCGTATTAAAAAACAATATTATTATTTCTTTTTTGTGATAATTCAGTCAAAAAAAAGTTATTTTAAAGAGACTTGCAAAGGCTTAACCTGATTTTGACTTCAGACATGCCGCTGTGATTTTTTAAAAGTAATTCATAGATGAATACTTAAGGGAAGGAGAACTGTGACAGTTGTCAACCCAATTTTTTCAAGACTGCCTCCTCTACAATATTTTTCTCTCTTGATGTCTCCCTATGTCTGCAAATCAACAAAAGGTGAGGTGGAATATATTTTCAAGGGTTTATTGTTTTGTTTTGTTTGTTTTTTTAAATACTCGACCGGCTCATCGACTTTTACATGTGGAGACTTTGTTCAATTCATCCCTACTGCTTGTTTAAAAGTATTTTTCAGTCACCTAACTTGTTTACTGTTTACCATGTTTTTTGTCTGTAACATTTCCGTTCAGGATTTATGAATGTGAAGCCGAACTAACAATTTTATAGATTTTTTTTTGTGAGATTATAAAAATCAACAGGTTTCATTTACAGTTGATATATTAGTTTTTTACGGCTCATTCATTTTTATCCTGTGGCAAATTGTTTTGAGTTTTTTATTGCTTTACGCATTCATATTTTGCACGAAATGTGTCATAATTCATGATTATACAATCTCACCTCTACATTTTAATAAAACAGAGTTAGTTGAAATAATCTATCCCTGAGCATAGGCATGACATATGCCACATTAATTTCTGGTACTGAATGTCGCTTCCTGTAACACTCAATCTTAATAAAAATGTCTTGATTTCTTAAGGATGACAATCCCCATAAATAAATCTTTATTAGTCAGGTCATTGCTGCACCAAAGACACGTATGTAGTGTTTCCATATTTTCTGATTAAATTGAACTGGGGCATGGTGACCTCTTCTCTTCCTGATACATTATGCCCCAGTCATCCGTCTGAAAATACAGAGGCCACATTGCAAAGACAGAATTTTTCCTGCATACCAATCATAATCCAAATACATCTCTTTTTTATTAATATTTCATGCAAATATCCGCTTTGAGGGGTAGGTGAACTCATTCATGTAATGGTAGAGATTTAACCCTTCTTGTCTTTCATCATCATCTCACATTACGTAGACAAAATCAGAGATCTTTTATTTGTACTCTGTCTGCAATGCGGCTGCTGTACGAAGACTTTTTGTCAATCTTTTCAACACTTGTCTTGAACTCATCAATGTACATAACACGGTTTTGCATAATATGCACTACTACTTAACTCTTGTAAATTATCTCCATATCTGAAGTATTACATTGCTATTACATTGGAGATTGGAAATGGGAGTTTAAAGGAATCATAAAAAGCTTATTAGAGTAGAACTGATGAAAATAGGATCACAGCGGGAATTCGCTATGATTTCACTTACCATTTTTACCCTCCCAACACGAAATCCCATTGCCCATCATTAGAAATCATCCACCTATCCAGTGTACTAATATGAGAAAGAAGGCATGTTACTGAAATTTTTGGAATTTCGTTTTGAAAAAATTTACGAGACGCGACAAAAACAAGATTTCGAGGTTGAGTTAGTATTATATCATCATCGTATATCCACCTCTCATCTTTTTATGGGAACCTCGCCTTCACCTGTGTACACAAATACACACAGACATTTTTTTCTGCTCATAAATGAACATAGATTTTTTTATATATGGTCATAATGAAAGTCAAAGTCAAGGAAAGGACAAGATGCAAAACAGCTCTCATTTTGTTGTTAAGTCAAGGCAGTGAAAATAAATGCATTTTACCTTAAGCCTTACCAAAAAAATATGGTGCAGTGTCAGTCATAAAAATACACTCTCAATCTCATCTCGAAAGGAAAAAAATGAAAAACGAGTATGGTCACCATACATTGTAATTGTTAGGTAGTATTCGAGTCTCCCTGCAACTTAACAATGAGAAAATATGCATCATTGAATTAGGTAAATCAGAACTAAACTAAGTTTAATAAAAAACGAAAACCAGACTTTTTGAGTAGGTTGGTTGCCAAATGTGTACCTACTGCACCGCCATAATGGTCTCGTTATTTGGCATGATATGGCATCATCATTTTTGTCCTTTTTTTGTTATTTACTATTATTTACCGCGTTACCAATTCACTCAAGTTTCAGTAACATTTAAACTCATTACCATTACCATCGTCATACCCAAAAAATCTCTCATTCTTTGCAAAGCAACCACTTCATATGAGAATGACGGAGAAGAAGTCTGAAGGAGAAATGCATGGATGCATAAAAAAGCTGGGTTGTTTGTTGTTACGGGGTGCTGATCAAAAATGCACTGAACATGGTCATCATGATTTTCTGTCAAGGTTTAAAAAACACTTTCTGCACCACTCATTAAAGCATGGAATGGATGAAGTTGGGCTATTGTGAGATGATAGGGAGGCTGAATGTTGCTGTGATTCTCACAATCGCATCATCGCAATCAGAAAGAGAGAGAGAGTCTTCGTCTTCTGAAAGCGCTTCAATCAAATTGTATCTCCTCGAGAACAAAAAGGAGTTCACAGTCAAGGCAGCGAGTCAGTTTTCTGCAGCGAATGCGAATGTGAAGGCTGCTGCGCTGCTCGTGATGCAGATGAATAAGATGATCGCATCACAAAGTCAAAGCAGACTGGCGCAGATGGGATTGCAATGCATGCAATGGCAAGGCAAAGCGAAAGGAGTCAGTCAGTCATTATGCAGATATGAAAATGTTCTCGCTCGACGCGAAAAATCTGTTCTTCTGTTTGAATGATCTGCGATTGGGGATTGTGTGGCGCAAATGTATCGTTTATCATTTTATTAAAACACATTAATGCATGACTGTACTTCGAAAAAGAAAAAAGCGAATGATGCAGGATGTGGATGTGATGTGTCTGTCTCTGTTCTCGTCTTTTACATCGGCTTCGTCTTTTTTTTTTATTACGCATGCAAATGCTCTTAAAATATGAGTTAATGGGGCTTTGTTCTCCTTCATTTTATCATTAGAATCGTTTTACTCACATATTTCTCTAACGTTCTCACTCACTTTTCTCTCTCCCCACATATTTGCATGCCCACATTTTTTTTCACCCCCTACACTTATTGCATTTTGCTTGCTCACAGCCCTGCTTTTGACTTGCATAATCCATTATGATTTTTTTTCAGTTTCAATTACAAAAAATTGGATAAATTCGTATAATTTTCTGTTTCTTTTGATTATTTAGTTGCTTTTCAACATGATTTTTTTTAAAGTTCCGACTGAGCTCATGAGTGCATCTCCTCGTTCATGAAAGTCATAAAGTTTCCGGCTAATAAGTAAAGGGTGGACGTGAAGAAAACTAAAACTTTCTGGGAAATATATATGTACGAAGGTTATCTGATTAGGCATTATTATGACTTTTTCCTTTTAAATCGTAACTCAAATCATATTCAAGTGGACCTAATGAAGATAATGATATTGCATAACTAATTCATCTGTGACTGGACGTTACAGTGCATGGCTTAGCTCGGGGGAGTTACGCTGCAAGTCTCCGTCCGTCTGCACCTCAAGTAAATATTTTGGAATGATACTGTAGAAAAGATCAGAATTATCGCAAAAAATCGTGTTCTGCCTACGTGCCCATGTTTCCGAGTCATAAAAGGCTCTCTACCTGAAAATTATTGTGATGTTGATGTTGCGGAGTTACTCAATGTAAACTGGAAAAATCCTTGACGGTGACGACGACAATAGTTATGGTTGGTCATACTCGAACTCGGATGTTCTCTGTAATCTGAACAAAACACTGAAATAGTATCTCATCTCTTCGTGTGGGAGTTTTCAAAAAAAACACGCTTTCTTTTCAAGCATAAAACCCATCCATTTCATTACGTGACACTTGTTTTCATCTTCAGGTCTGGGAAGGAGGAGGATTAGCTTGATGAAATGCCATTTTCTGCAGGGTTTTTTCTTACTAAAGTGCATGAAAATGAGTGCAAAAAAGTTTGAATCACGTTTTGCAAAGACAATAATAAAATAAAGAAAGGACATGAAGTATCTGTACCTACTTTGATGAGCTCATCATTATCATCCGCATAATTGTCCTTTTCATGGTTGCATATGTGCAAAAAAAAAGTTTTTGCTTGAATTTATGACTCTAATTATAATTTCCCTCGTACCTGCTTCTGTCAAGATAATTTTCGCATGATTGTTTAATTAGCTCACATAAATCGAGAAATATGGGAAATACGCGGAGGCATTATGTCTCTAAAAACTTTTTTTTCTCTCCAGTAAATAAAAATTATGTGGACGGACACACTCGAAAGATTTAAGAAAAGATGTGGAAAAGTAAGTGATTTTGTCTGGTAGATGTACAGAATGGGCGAGAGCGTTTAAAATAAAAATTTTTATTGCAAAGATTATCTGTGTGTACCTAGCAGTTTTATTAAACTCCCATTCCATATCACTTTCATTGAAGACAAGACAAGCATAAGTTACACAAAGAAGTGATGTTAATCGAGTCATCTCATCATCCTGAATATTATTGTTCAGTTTCACCAGAAACTTGCCATCAATCTACCAAAGTAGACCATACCAAACCGAACCGAGAGGAGATGATTGATATGATTCACGTCGTTGATAAGTAATTCGAAAAGCTTGTCTTTCATGCACACCAGTTCGAATGAAGAATTCTAGTTCTGATCATGATAAA
>JAHZMX010001419.1:0-20723 GCA_027743895.1 Seira musarum | reverse complement strand
CAAAAGGTGGAAAAGTGCAGTTATTCAACTCATTCATTATGCTTATGTTTAAACTTATGAAGTTTTTATTTCTTAAATGACATCTAATATCCAACTTCCGGGTTGTTGTGTTGTAAGTACTACGACAAAAGATCATCATGTCGATCGATTTCAAGAAATAAATGTCAATTAGTTTCAAATGGGTGTAATTATTGGCGACTAATTTGAACACGCAAATGATAAAAGTTCAATATATATGTAGTTTTACTGTGACCGAACCTAATATTCTTGAAATTAACAAAGTTCATGCGCAATGATCGCAGAGATTGTATCAAATTCCCTCACTTGAACTATTTAGGAGTAGAAAAAACTGCGCATATAATTCTTCATGAAATAAATTAAATTACGATTAAGTGTCATCTTGTTTGCCTACCCAACCACCAACCATGCTTAGGTTTGTAGTCTACATTCCATAATTTTTATGCTGTCTTGTCTTTTACTTCTCGTGCCAACTTGTTAATCGTCGGGCGTCACGCTCTTCGTCTCACAGCGCAGCGCCTGTTCACGTTACATTCACTTACTTTCGTCACTCTCTACAAAAATTTACTATTGTTTGCACAATAAAATGATCAAGACAATTATCGAAATTTCAAGTCATTAATCAAAATCTAAATACTTTTTATGCGAGGGTTCTTTTTTACTGTAATTACTTGAGAAACGTCGCGTAGTCGGCAGAGTTGAATAAGATAAAGCAAAATGTATAACAGGGTAGGTAGCTTTTAGGCATTTTAAGAATCCCGTTAGAGCAGTCTGGGTTTTACCTTCACAAAGAGGCGTAGTTACACTCACAATCAGAGTCATGAGGATGATGATGTGCTAATTTATCCCATGTAAAAAGTAATTTGCGAATGGCGCATTAATAGGATAATAACTCAATATTATTTAGTACTGCCATTACAGAGCATTTGTTTACGCGAATTGCAAGTCGTGCGTCAAACTGCGCCGTTGCCACTTGCGGCGGCGCATTAATCATTTTCTAAAAGATAGTTTTAATGGTGTTTACCGTTACATAGAAAACAACGACTAAACTGTCAAAGTCATTGGATATATAGGAAGAAAGAAAAGGAAGAAAAAACACCTGGTCTCGTTTCAAAGAAAAAAAAAACACGCAAAAAAACTGGCCATATGAAAATGCGTTTTATTAATAAATAAATAATTATCATCTTGACGGCACTTCTTTCTACTTATGTATCTGTATAGACCTAGCTTAAAAGTTGTATTTACTTACACCATTTTCAATTACTTGCTTTTGTAAACCTTGAACTTGGGACAAAAAAATCGTTTCATCTTGAAAACACCTGGACCAAGGGTAAACTACCGCTGATGATTCTTAAATCTACACCCCCAACCCATCCTAGTGCACATGTCCTATCTCAACATTTAATTGAAGTACAGAAGTTGTGTGGTCGGGACTTAAGTACAAACATATATTCCAACATTGTACAACATGAGTCATTTTTTACACTTAAAAACATCCTCCTCAAAACATTTTTTACTGCTTCCATCGACTAAAAAAATCTTAACCCTTTGCTTCCATATTTTTTGTGGTATTTGACAAGGTGTATGGCACGACCGACGAGGCGTTCGTCAGTCCTTTGGTCGGACAGACGCCCAATTTCAGAAAAAAAAATCCTGCATATGAAAATGCTCCGATCATATCATTTATTTCCTTCAAATGTAAATGGAAAGGTGAAATTTGCCTAGGCAAATGCATCAAGTAAATAATCCCTTCCAAGCCATTTGCCCTCTGTCATTATAATTACTACTTATTGAAATTACGTGTGGCTCGTACCACCAGCGACAATGATGCCGACCTAGGTCAAGGAAAGATGAATGAACATTCATCATTTACATAAGGTGGATTTAGTTTCATCGGCTTCCCTATGTAAATTGTTTTGAGTTACCTACCTATTCAAATATGAAATGTTCGGAGGCAGCAAAAAAANATGAAAATGCTCCGATCATATCATTTATTTCCTTCAAATGTAAATGGAAAGGTGAAATTTGCCTAGGCAAATGCATCAAGTAAATAATCCCTTCCAAGCCATTTGCCCTCTGTCATTATAATTACTACTTATTGAAATTACGTGTGGCTCGTACCACCAGCGACAATGATGCCGACCTAGGTCAAGGAAAGATGAATGAACATTCATCATTTACATAAGGTGGATTTAGTTTCATCGGCTTCCCTATGTAAATTGTTTTGAGTTACCTACCTATTCAAATATGAAATGTTCGGAGGCAGCAAAAAAAACACCCCTTTCCTTTCCCTACTCAAAGTCTCCGAGAAGCTGGGCGCTCTCGTTTTAAAGGGTTACCGTAAAAAACTCTGTATGTAAATGTCTATGTAAATTCATGTCAGCTCACGGAAGGGAAAAGGTTGAAGGTACAAATAATTATGCATGCATGCATATATGAATACACGCATTCAATATTTTTTTTATCAAAGCAGGTTGATTTCATGGCTTTATAAAACCCTTTTTTTCCAAGACATCAACTACATCACTGGAGCAAAAAATGGAATTGAGCTGAGGTCGGGTTATGGATCGGATAACGTTTAATTTTTTCCTTGTACCTAAATAAAAACTTAAAGATTTACATATGCTATCATGCCATTCATGTAATCTCCATATCATTTGAATGTACAAGGTTTGCCGAGTCGAATATTAGTCTGGGTTTTTTTTGTTCATTAGAGAATGTGCTTAAAGTTTGCCAGCTTGATGCTTGCATGCATCTTAACAGATGTTTTGGCATGTGCCTTTAGAAGGGCCACATTGCTCTACTTTACAAACGTTATTTTTTTTAGAGAAACCCCTTTCACTTTCGGCTTCTGTTTGAAGGTGATGCCAATTTCTCTTTGGGTAGGATATTTTTTTCCTCTCTGTTGACTGTTGTAAAAAATGAATAAAATTAAGTTTAGTCATAAAAAATTATAATAAATGCATTTCCGTTCTTTTTAAACTTGAAACTTAAATAGTTACAAACACGTGCATGTCCATACTAAAACTATGTACCTATGTCTTTTCCATTACGCGATTTCAAAGCATATTATGTCATGCAGATATTTTTTGTGATTCAATTCAAAGAAATATAAAAAATCGCCGTTTGTAAATATTCACTTTGTTTCCAAACCAAAGAAAAATCAACTTGGTACATAACATATGATTTCTATCTGAGAAAAGGTTTTGCTCGTGTCAAAGTGCTGGAAAGTGCTGGACCATGAAATGGGAACGTCACAGGTTTTGTTTTGCATTTGACAGGTTAATCTACTGTGGACCTAAACTATAGGAAAAAAATTACACCAAGAGAAAATGTGAACAAAACATTACCACAATTTTTTTTATTTAAAAACTGTTTGCCAATTAAAATATTGTATTTACATGTGAGATATGAACCCATGACATATTTAACCATGTGTAGTAGTAGTTAGTAGGAAACCTCTGAAGGTTGTAAGCTGATTGCAAAAGATATTTTTTCATATTCCATTTTTCAGTCAATAAAATTAGGTATGCGCGTGATCATTCCGCAGAAGAAAGAGTGGCGTAGAGGTACCCCGTTTAGATGTTCAAGAGAAGCCTTGAACGGAATTTACTTTTTATGATGATTTCTTATGAATAAAAAAGTTATCAATATTATCAAATTCATATGTGTAATACATATGCATAAAGTAAATATCATCATCTTCATACTTCACTCTCTGGACGACCTCCCGCTCGGAAAGTAATATTCACGACGCAAAAGAAGAAGAAGTAGAAGACGAAGCTCTCTAAAGAAGCAAGAGAGAGTGAAGCGGGAGCTGATGATGAAAAAAAACTTGATATCATCTATCGACACGGGTCGAGTAGTCAGTCGATCGGTATTTACTTTAGAGTTTTTTCATGGGACCCGTCCTACAGAATTTTTTCGCGTTATGTATTATTCATTAGAAAATTTTTCATACTTTTTATGTGTGTTTTGTAGATCCTACGTTGTTGCATGTACAAAAGAGTGAAGGAACACGGCAGGAGTTGTAGTGTAATGGAATCAAAAATGATGAAAATTGAACTGCTTACTTAATACAATTTTTCCATCGAAAAAAGAAATTCATTCCGCTTTTACTTCCTTAAGGCGATGCAGACAAGAAGTGGAGAAAAATTGGAAGGAGAAGGAAAAAAATTCAAATCATAATATCCATATCTCACAAGAAAATGAAAAGTATATTTTTATATTACGACGATGTGATGTTTTTTTTTTCTCCTTGCACATTTTAGATTACATTTGTATGAAGCCTGTTTACTGCGCCACCAAAGCCTTCTTATCAGTCATCTTCGTTATCATTATGATTAAAATATGTAGGCGGATGAAGGGAGAGGAAGAAAATCACAAAATATATTTTATCTATTTCTTCTAGCACAGGCCATATTAAAAAATGGGGACGGTATAAGTAGGTAGCGTACGTGTATGTAATTTTATTTGAGCCTTTGGAGAGGAAAATTTATTTTTCAATTTCATTTCCTACAACTGGATTGTGTAATATGTGTAATCAGTATTATTATCATTCCATGATTCCGGAGAAAAGGAAGCAATACAAGGACGAAGATGACAGTTTATTGGGAACATTTGAAGAAGCCAGAGTTGTCACTTTTTCAATCATTGAAATTGTATTGCTGAATAAATTTATTATGATTTACATTTCTTGAAATGTGAGAAATATTACTACTCTGTAATTAAACTCCATTACACAAATAACCACGTCACGTCTCTTGTGCCTACTAGAAATGCAGACCTTGTGCCAATTTTTTATTCATAGATTGAGTACTGAAATGTGCCCAAAATTAATACATTTGCTATAATTTGGCTACAATTATTTTTTTGTGTATTGGATTTAAGACAAATTATTGCTAAGGCTACCTACTTACATTTTGGCAAACGTATTTTAAATGTAGTTACACTAGAGATCATTTTGTACTCCTTCGGTCTACACTGCTCTAGGTTACATTTTTGTCTGGGAAATGGGAATCCTTTTTGAGTATCACTATTTTACAGTTCACTTTTTCAATCATTGAAATTGTATTGCTGAATAAATTTATTATGATTTACATTTCTTGAAATGTGAGAAATATTACTGCTCTGTAATTAAACTCCATTACACGAATAACCACGTCACGTCTCTTGTGCCTACTTGAAATGCAGACCTTGTGCCAATTTTTTATTCCTTTTGGTTGAGTCCTGAAATGTGTCGAAAATTAATACATTTGCCCTAATTTCCCTACAATTATTTTTTTGAGTATTGGATTTAGGACAAATTATTGCTAAGGCTACCTACTTACATTTTGGCAAACGTATTTTAAATGTAGTTACACTAGAGATCATTTTGTATTCCTTCATTCTACACTGCTCTAGGTTACATTTTTGTCTGGGAAATGGGAATCCTTTTTGAGTATCACTATTTTACAGGATTTTTACAAGTTTCTTGGGGGATGTGGATTAGGAAAAAAAGAGAATTGGAAAAGCATTAAGCCATTTTCTCTATCCTCCAGACTACTGTTTTTGCAGTAGCTCCTCATCCTCAGTCCATAATAATAACCATAATAATAATGCTTGCACATTATTACAGCAGACACCAAGCAAGCCAAGCCAAAAACCAAAGAAAATCCACTATCTACCTCAGGATCATCATCTTATCTTCACCATCTGAGTGTACTACCTTTCGACAATGAAATAGCTTTTTGTGGGATAAAACGTTCCGTACAGACATACTCTTTTTTTCTGAGAAACCGAATCAAATTATTTGTAATTTTGCCAAAATGAGTAGAATAGTAGACAGATGCTTAAGCAATTTTTCCAATTTGTTAATAACAAAGTATTTTTTCGCTTTTTGATGCCCGAATTTTTCCCGAATTCGTTACAAATTCTTGTTGAACAAGTCAAGTGAATTAAGTTCATAGACATCATTGTTTCGGAGCCCTAGTAATCTAATACTGTTGATGACGACGGAGCCTGCAAAATAAGTAATGATGATGAAAATTACAAAAAAGCAAGGAATGTTGTTATCTGCGTATATCGAAAACGGATAAAAATATAAGATATCTACTGTAGTTGTATTCATTTAGACAACACACTTGTTTTGGTTTTGAGTTAGTGATCTACCCATAATAATAATGACGGTTGGATGGTCCATAGATTTTTTTTCAGTTCATCCTCCTGTAGCTTTTTTATGAAGTTGGGATACCTACCACAAAAAGTTCTTATCGTTTTTCTTTTCTTTCTTGGTTGATTCCTTTTACTGGATAGCTTTACGTCAAAGAAATCTCCTTTGATTCCTTGTTTTACGATCGTTTTATAGCCCAGAATGCACGTTTTGAATGTCTACCAGATTGCGAGCATCCTCTTCATGGACAAAAGACGACGTTGTTGGGCTACCTCACCGAGAGTGTGTCGCTGACTTATTGACAATGAGTGTGCAATAGTAATGATAATAAGAAAAGAATGAAAAAAATAAAAAAAATCGGGAAAGAAAATGAGGATGATGATGAGCTTCTTAACGTCCTACTGTCCAAAGATGATGATGATGCTGATGATAGCGATTAGAGTTGGGGTTGGTTGGTTTGCTTTATACAATATTAGGACAAAACGATATACGAATAAAAGCTGGTCAATAATAATTCAGTGTGGGGGGACCTGAGTGTGGAAGTCGGATTTTCAGGATGTACTGTGTCTGATATTGGCATTACACACATACGTATAAACCTCTTCCCATGGCTCTCAAGAAGGTACTGTCAGTAGGTTTTTTTGTTAAAAATCATGAATGCAAAGTTTTGATACTTTTGATTTCAAGTTGACAATCATAAGGAATGAAATAAAACTCGAAGAATATTTTATTCATTGCATTTTGGTGAAAATGATAATTGTAAATTGAGCATTAATTTTTCACGTGTTTATTTTAATAAAGCCTATCAAACATGCAAGGAGAATTTGGAGGACGCCATTGGTATAAGAAATAATTGTTTAAATGAAGATAAATGCTTTTCGTGAGAAAATTATAGCTCGCTAACTTGCAAACTCATGATATTTTGTATCGCGTATTAAAGTCAAGGTTAATTGAAGGAAATGTTTCTAGAAATACTATAATATCGCTCACGTAAGCACATTTGCTTTGCGTGGGCTTTTATTTGTATTTTAAAATTTTCTTCAATTAATAAATAGGGATATTTCCTGCATAAATCCTAGCGCCTCATAGATAAATGTTTTAGTTTATAAGCATGCATCTCTGCCCCACTCTGGAAAAGTATGCATTTTCCATTGACATTACTCACAAAAATATTCCTCAAGAAGAAAAAAAACATTTACAAAAATGATGATGTTCATTTCATTTCATCTTGCTCTGTCATTGTATCAATGTGTGCCATAGACCACCTCAGACCTCACAACTAAAACATTCCAGTGCTTAAAGACAGGTATGCAATGCACACTCTCCAGCAAGGTAATACTATGAGAGCCAAGGTGTTTCCTCGCGCATTCATTTGGAAAATATGTTTTCCCATTAAGAATTCTTATGCTCCTCACCACCACCACACCACCAGCTTATTTTTATGACGGTCATCACAGACAAAGCCAAAGAGTCATCTCATCCATATCCCTCCTTTTATTATTCCAGAGAGTCAGAGTCATGCTGGACATGGTAGACATGATGGAACCAAGACGAAGAAAAGAGAGATCTTTTATGTTTCTTTTTTCTGAATGGTGATCAGGATGAAGAAAGAATGTGAACCTTTTCTATTCAGAGGATTTCTTTTCCATGCCAAGCCAAGCCAAGCCACTTTGTTCTCTTGGGGGAACTCCAAAACAATTGAGAAGAGAGAGAAAGAGAGAGAGAGAGAGATGTTGGATTACTTATGAATTCTCTGAGTAACAAAGCTTTCTTAACTTACAACAATAATGACCTTTTTCAATTAACACAACTTATTATTACAAACAGAGGGAAAGAGAAAAAAAAACGCAAGTTACAAAATAACAATAAATTCTGTCCCGTACAAGATTCATAATCCTCACGTTGAATGCTAAACAGTGTAATATGTGACGAGAAATGATGGTGATGGATAGGGAAGGGAAATAAAAGAGAGAAATTATTTACTCAAGAAAGGAGCAACAGAGCCAGAACAACGTAGCAAAATTATGATATGTAAAAGTTATTCTAGCAATAGCTGGATAAATTATGAGCTCTCATTCCCTCATTGTCATCCTTCAGAATTCATGCTTAATTCAAGAGAGAGAAAAAAACAAGTTGCATGAAATGTGAATTTCTTTTCTTCTATTTGTTTTCGTGTCTTTAGTCTTCCCCACACACCAAAAAAATATTTTTGCTCATTATTACAATGATTTTAAGCTAAATGCTTTAGCAGGAAATTTGAAGAAAAAAATATGGAGAATAAAATAGGAGAAACTGAATTCCTTTACCCTTATTATCATTACAACCATTACTATTATTATAATTCAGTGTGCACCATTAAAATTATTTATTGTAAATTTGAATACATGCAAAAGCATTTATTTCGTTGAAACGTCAGTAATTCTAAATGATTTTGCGTGCTAACGAATTTACAATTCCTTCGTTTTTTTTCTGTTTGTTCTTAAACAGCTCATATATTAAAGTCAGGTGGAAGCAATAAAATTAATGAAATGAAGGTGGCAAAACAACAAGAATTTTCGACACTTGCGTCGAGTTTAAGTCTAAGGTAAACAAAATTAACTGCGCTTTCTTGACTTCTGACTCTGACTGCCTCACTTTGATTTCATTACTACATATTTTTCCAACATGAACGAACGCTCGTGAATGTGAACAAACACGACGACTACGACGATGACGATGATGATGATGATAATAATGATGAGCATTCCTTTTTAATAAATGAGAGAGGAGCAGCAGTAGGGGAAAATGAAAAATTATGTTTGGAAGAAACCAACCCATGCGAGCGTTCTTCATTATACTCTGTAGGTTTTTTGTTTTAATGAGTTTCTCCGCTCATCGTCAGTCAGGTAGGTACATACATACAAACCTCTCGCTTGTGTGTGGCTGAGTACAGTGCTAATGGGTTTGGTTTATTTTCGAGGATTGCGCATGCAGAAAAAAGAGGAAAGGCTGGACTTGTTACAAAAAACTTAAGTAGCGATCGTGTTTTGTTCTCCGCAAAAAGCTCATTTTTTTTTGTCTTGCGCCCACGAAAGATCGACGACTCATTAAGGGTAAAAAAGCCCAGTGTACTGTACTCATACTGACACTCTGTGTCTGTATGTGTGTGCTCACATCACATATGAGTCTGTTATACAGAACTTTTAATGAATACAGACATTTATTTTCTCCGCCAATCGAAACACGAAACGCTCTTCTTCTTATGCATGTTTTTCCACCACGCTATATTTTTTAATGATAATGACCACTAGCATCAGCAGCATCATTATCATTGCAATGATGATGATGATGATGTTCATCATCCTCATTTTCAAGTGAATACGAAGGACTAAAACCATGCATGTAAGAAAGATTCGACGGTAATTTTATTGCGTTTTTTGTTTTGATGCATTAGTCCAAATTAATGTGGTGAGTACCTATTTGCCCTCTGTTAATTGACTTCCTTTTCCAGTCATTTACCCGCACCAAATAGACTCATGGATGCCTATCACGCTTACTTACGTTAGGAGAGGGAATTACCTGAAATTTTTTAGTCTCGCCGAAATTAGGTACTTTTGCAATGAATGAATCATTTTTTTCAGTCATGCATGCATGCAGTATAGATTATCTGATTTGCGATTTGAAGCATATGGCTCTCTCTATCGAGAGGAAACTCAATTTAAGAAATTATCACTTTAATTAGCAAAGTAAATATGAGTAAATTTTCCTGAGATAATTCTTTCCTCTGTTCTTGAGCCAATTTGCGAAATCGTGCTTTGAAAAAATTTGGATTACTCTTCTTCTCATCTCATTATCTCTAATTTCTAAACATTCTTCACTCATTTATCATTGTGCATCATCATATTTATTTATGATTCATGCGGTATGCTTCATGATTTGCATGCTACAGATTAGATATTTTGCAATCATGTACATGTGCCATTTCCCCAGGTATCATGATGATTAGCTATGCATGTCTGTAATTGCTTTTTTGTCTCAAGGTTAACTAATTAAAATCCATTGGAACAAACTTGCTAAAAGGATAAAATGTGCAAAAATATGTTTGTGCACATTTCATCATCATCTCCTTTTCTCTTGTTTCATGTTTCATGCTACAAAGTTACGCAATGAATGAGTAAAGCATAAATTATGTCGACTACGGAACTACTTTATAGAGGGATTGGGGAATGCCTAGGGAATCTCATGCCAAGACCATTTCTCTTTGCATGGAACAAATTTTACTCGTACACAGAGCGCGTCTCTGAAAGTGCCAACTGAACCTCGACTGAAGCTTCAGTCACGACATAGAATATTGTATTTTTTCAACTCTTCTCCTAAAATATTACTTTTTAAATAACACTTTTTTTCGCACATCATCCGTAATACAATGTAAGTAAGTTAAATCCTTAATAAGTATTTTAGTTTGAGACTGAACTCAAATGAAGATGGAAATTTTTTTCTCGAGGAAAATAAATTTTTGTAATGAAGTCTCATTAAGCGAATTACTTTATTCACACACGAGAATGCATTATCGAATTTATATTAAAAAGTGTGAATATGAATGTGAATAAAAAAATATCAGTGATAATCACTATCATCATCATCCTCATTTTACTGGTCATGAACACAGAAGAATCTTCATGCATTTAAAACACTGAATAGAGAGAATCCGCAAATGCCTGTGTAGTACTGACTGAGAGTGCCCTTCAGTTTTCCGCACGAAATCTACATAAATCTATGTGAAACCTTCAAAAGAACCGTACAATTATGCATGCACACAATATAATTTGATCATCGCTCTCGTATCGTGGTGTTGATGATGATTACTTTTTTTATAATGAAGCCATGAAATGAATTGATGTATCCCTACATGCCCGGCCTGGCTTGGCCTGGGTTTAGTGCACTTTTCATTATCACCATTATTATTATTACTTATCAAGGTGATATAGTGGCAAAAACAAATGGCAATTATGGCGGAGAATGAGCAATAAATTATTCTCGTCGAGTTCCAATCTCTCCTGGATTTTGATTGAGTTTTTTAAAAACAGAGATTTGCTCACGCTGCTGCTGTTGTACCTAAAAATTATTTTTGTCTGAAGGGACCCAGACGCAACATGGTTTGAGCTATTGTGTCATCTCGACTATGTAATCATCAAACTTCTGATTTTTTGCTCGGACAAGACGCGGGATTAAATGCTTTGGCTTTTCAGAATTTCCAAATTGAAAGGAAGTTGATTGCGGGGAAGAAGCATTTTTACTTTGCTCCTGACTTTGAGTCGGACTGACTTATGATACGCTTTTTATTATTTGCTCCAAATGGCGAATGTGATTATCCACATTATGGTTTGCTTACCGCAAGAACATCTCTCATCTTAATTTCTTTCTTGAAGGTGAACTCATTGAACTTCCACTGACAATGGAGGATTTTAGTCATAGTCCGTTGACTATTCACTCACAGAAGATGATGATGACGCTTTTATTTCTTATTAGAAGAATAGCCAAGTTTAACGACCTTTTCACCAATGAAGTGAACTAAAAACACTCATCATGATCATGATCATCATGAAATATCCACAATAGATGAGTTTTTTTGTAATGCAACAGTGTCGTCATATGTGTATCTTCGTGAAAATGCGAATGCTGGTGATCATCCTCATCATCATTGTTGTGATTATTACTGTTATTATTACTACTATGATCATATAAACCTAGCCTCCACTGAGCAAAGTTGGGCTTTACGTTAATGAACAATGAGCAGAGCAGAATGTATCCAAGAAGGGAAAAGAATGAAAATGGCATTGTTATCCTTATTTCTTAGACTGTTTCATCAGGCAAAGCTCCACATTTGTCCCTGCAATATTACTTATGTGTGCAGCTGAATGATGAGATGATTTTGCAAAAAAAAAGAAGAAATGTCAAGAGAAAGAAGAGAAAAAAATAAAGTGTTCACGATTCCCGCATAATATTTTCTCGTAGACCAATCCTGAGCTACCTTGTTGTTTTTTTAATTGAAGAAGAGCTCAGGTAAATTGTCAGCAAAAATGTCTCCATTATCATCAAGCTCACCCGTTGATTTAATTTGGCTTATTTAGTGGTTGCCCTCACACATTTTAATTGACAATCAGTTGTACAGAAGCTAGTCGTGTTCTTGGCGTTAACTAGTAATCCAATCAAATTAAGCATGTACGGACTTAATTTGGCTTATTTAGTGGTTGCCCTCACACATTTTAATTGACAATCAGTTGTACAGAAGCTAGTCGTGTTCTTGGCGTTAACTAGTAATCCAATCAAATTAAGCATGTACGGATTGTGGTGTAAAACAAGTTTTGCCGTTTTTCAAAGTTGACAGAGCCAATCCCATTTTGACTCTTGATTTTCATCTCTACATAACACAACCACAAGAAGGGAACGTCCCTGATTTTTTTTTCAGTTTGAGTGAGTAAACAAATTCTCAATTTAAGAAAAAAATCTCAAGCCAGTAAATTCCAATTGTATTTGTGGTACTGGTACATGGCCAAAATCTTTAAAAGTTTTTCGTTCCAGTAGCTCGATTAATATAAAGAAAGGCGAAGCTGTAATACAAGAACATCATTTCAGGGTAGAAAAAATGGGAGTAAATCCTTTATAGGGGCTGCTTAAGCAATTCTTTATGTAAATCGATCAAATTGCACACTCCTTTTTCTTCGCATTGAAATGAATCCCTGATAAGTGGAGATACTCCTTTGGTGGAAAAAGAAGCCTCGAAGCAAGCTGTGTTCTGACCAGGCTTGGCCATTAACACGTACTAATCTCACCATTCATCTTGTTTGACACTCACCTGTGAAATGTGTATTGAATAGCTGTCATCCAGAGAGAAAGAGCTAAGTTTTCTACCTCTTCTACTCACTTCGCTCTCCCCAACAACAGTTTCTCCTTTAAAAAAATAACTCCTTTTGCTGTGGCTGTGAGGAAGTAGGTACACCGCACAAGAAGAAGCACCCAGAAGCAAGTTTCCATTTTTTTCTTTCATGGATTTTGGATAAAGATGGCCATGTATCTCTGTCGTAAAAATGCAAAAAATACTCTACACCGAGTGAGCTTGAACTTTAATCCAATGTATTTTTAAGTAATGAGCACATTTGCATTATGCAAATGAATGAATGCATTTGGCCACAAACCAAAAATCCGAGAAAAATCCTATTCATTTTTATTTAAGACTAGGACCAATTATTTACTTTTTTTTAGCCATGTGGCACTGCAATCGCAATCGCAGCCCTGAAAATTTTTTAATGTAATTTTTGGAAGAAATATTATTTGAAGGAAAGAACGCTATGCCTCAGAAGGAGTTTATCTCATTGATCGTTTTTTATTGCACCTATGTGTGTGTGCGTGTGTGACCATTAATTTTATGAGGATTCCGTGCTACTGGCCATTTCTTGAAGTCGAAAAATAAGATACCTCATGTACATGTTGTGTAGTGTGTAGGGCAGAAGAACTCGATCCTCTTCTTCTCGCGCACACACATTTCGGAATTCTCGGGCGAGGCTGTGAATGCGAAGCCACTTACTCTTCCAATTTCCCTAAATGATGCAATGCATCTATTTAAGAAATCGTAAAAGGTAAAAAGGCCACCCTGCCAAAAACCAACTCATTCTGTATTTTAACTACATCATCTCATGCATGTAAGTGTCAGTGATTAGCCATGCTTTAGGAGGAGAGGAAATAATGAGAAGTAATGAAAGTAGTACTACGCAACGCAATCACACTCTCACTCACACACGGAGGCAGTTTGCTTTTCTTCAAGGTGTCAATGTAATACCTTTCAAGATTCCCCAAGAGAAAGAGATAGATAGCCCAGGTTTTTCCTCCACTTCTCCATTTCAATTTTTTAAAATAAATGGTTCATTTACTTATTACAACAATCAACTCCTAGAAAGAGAGAGAGAGAGAGAAAAAAAAAGCAAATGAGGTGGTTGGGTTTGGAGTACAAGCTTTACATTTAAAAGATTGTTCAATGCAAATTCTCCCATTAATTATCGGGTTTCGCCTCTTGACTCCTCGTCCAACTTTGAAAATGAAGAGAGGCAGTGATTAGAGAACAAAAATGCTCAAGACTTTTTAACAATCAGCACCATCACCACTACAACCACCACCATAAAGGAGAGGTAAAACGTGCATGAAATCAGTTGATCTGAAAAAGAGATTGTGAGCTAGAAAGTCAAGGGAAAAATGAAATAAGCAAAAATGGTGATCATCGTCATCGTCATAAGATGATGGGACGACCACTTTTTTAAGCAAAGCTTTATTCAGTCTTTTGCCCGAAATTATGTAGGTATGCATCCCATATTTTCTTTTTTCCATCGTATCATGTTTAATAGCTCATAAAAATTTCCATTTGGGCCGACCGATGATGTAACAAGATATTATTTAATTGCTGGACAGGTTTGAAAAAAATATATTCGTTTTTGATTAACAATAGAAATAAAAAATCGCTTGTGGAATAATTGCATTGAAAACAAAACAGAATCTGTTTTCTTTATTTGGAGCTGTACTAAAGTCAAAGGAGAAAAATAGAATGAATCTGTTTTAGGTGATGGTATGTATTTTCTCAAAAGCGCTATTTATCTCAACTCAACTCCCATAACTTTACTTATTTCATTTCAATGACGATCAAAATGAATGAAGATGATACTAATTGCATATTCATTTTCTTCTTTTGCCAAGCCTGGTCATGATTACCAAACCAAACTACCTGCCTTACCCTGGCTGGATGATGAGTTTTGGTACAAATCTATTCAACAACTTTCGGGCTCCTTCAATAATAATTGCAAGTCTTGTACGCTTTCATCAGCCATACTCTACCCAAGTTTTACTTAAAAACAGGAATAAAAAAATGAATAATAGGTAATTTGTAAAGAAAAAAGAATGATCTTGATTAAAGCTTGCTTACAGTACAGATCGATCAGTGGCCCTTTGAACTTCTCATAATGTTCCTGTAAGATATGCATTAAATTTTTTAAATTATGAATTAAGTATGAACATTATTATGATGTGAAGTGAGATAACAAACTTGATGATGATGATGAGCATTCTTTCTTATTTCCACAAAAATGAACTTCATAAAACCTCCCTTTAGGCTGGAAGAATAAAATGCATTTATAATTTTTTTTTCATTTCCCATTATTATTAATATGGACCTTTTTAAATGCCGAATTTTCTTTGAAAAAATCCATAATAATTCTCGGTTCAGGATTTTGTAAATGAAAAAGAGCAAAAAACGAAACATTCCTCAGAATCAACAATTACTGAAAGCCATTACGCACAACACGTAATAATACATTGGCATCACATCACATCACCGCACAAAGTACATAAAAAGCAACCAAAAAAACGAACTCATATATCGTGCAATACTGCAGTGAAAAACCATTACAATTATATAGTACCACAAAGATTTTTTTACTTACCACCATCTTACCAGAATCCTACGATTTTAACATGAAATCATCATTCTCATTCTCTGAAAAAAATAAAAATCAGTAAAGCACGTAAAAGTAATGAAAGAATCTGTCTTAAATAATACCATTTAAGAAAACGCATTAAATACATGCTTGTCCGTGCTTATAGGAAAAAAAATTCCCCGGAAAGTACAGTCAACTTCTTCTTCAGCTCAATGCCTTTGTTAGATAACACGTAATGTACATATTTAACTAACTAGGTCTGCATATATACTACCCTCATTGCATTGCATTGTCGTTTTCGTCGTCCGCTATGGCTCTCTGAACAAGTGAAAAAAAGGAATGATTCAGAAAAGGGAAAAAATGATGGAAACAGGAGAATAGAACAAAGGAAAAATTCACACTTGATGCTTTACGACTGTATCTTTCCCACGGTAGACAGACAACGAGCTCGGTTCAGTTCGTTCAGTTCTGCTAGTAGGCACATCATACAACACAACAACTCCAATTATAACGTTAACGGAAGACGTGCCCATTTTTAGTTCTACCTGAATTAGCCACATATGAGCATTACCAATTTACCTCAGATGAGGAAGTATATTGGATTACGCAACTAAGAAAAATTTTCACTCCAAAATGGACATGTTCGCTTCCTATTGCGGATGGATAAATGTGGATGGTAGTTGGTCTTTCTCAATGTTTTATCGTTGTGACTAAGTAGGTGTTGCTATTATTGTTATCATTGCGTTGAGATGAATGAGTGAGTCCATCTCCAGGAGTTGTACTGTATGGTTCGTTGCTTGAAGAGGTATATGTGGAATGATCAGACAATAACAACTTTTTTTTGTCTTCTTTGAAAAGAAGGCAAAAGTTTGCTTGATGCTTTTTGCTCTTTTTTTCTGGAACCATAAATGGATAAGAGGAAAGGAAACAAGCAGCTTTTTTGTTACAAAAGTTGACGTGGGGGCATTAAAAGCTAGTATTTATTTTGGCTGGTTTGGTTTGTCTCATCATGGTGTGGCGGTGGTGGTGGCAATGCAATGTTGCTCATGGTGGATTTCGGGGTTTTTGTCCCACAATCAGGGATAATGATGACAATGGTGATATCCTGCTGAACTCTACTTTTTTATTTACCAAATTCACTAAAATGGATTTCTTTCTTTTGATTTTTTGTGGTTCAAAGATAAATTGTTGAAAGCTAATAAGAAAAGTTGCTTGGAATAAATCAAATGGTAAAAAAGCAATTAAAGGAATTTGAATCTTGAAATAAAACATGAACGTCACAACAATCAATCGCAAAAATGTGGAATAGTCAATGCCAATGATAATCTCTTCAGACTTCATAAATCCATATACTACAAAACTACCTTAATCCATAATGTACACATCTTATTTTTAAAATACCAACGTAGGTCGTTTCACACCTTATTTAAACACACAAGATCATCATCTTTAAGCATCGGGGAAATAAATTCTGAGAGTATAAGCGTCAGTGTTGCTCTTAATACGTCATTCATCAAGGGAGACCAAAACATATTTCTGCGTGTCTGCGTCTGCCTACCTTCGACTTCAATCCATCAAAAAGTCAAAGGTCAAAACCCCATATCTCATCATTAACATCTACAAAAAAACGTTGAGGTGTGCTTATTGGCAGTAGTGGTAGTTGTACTTACTCTATCCAACAGAAATATTATCCATCATTCGAACTGGGACTCGGGACTCGCCATCAGTGGTGCATTATGCCAACAAACTTTTTCTTTCCTCCCTTCGCCCTTCTAATTTCTGTTCAGGTTACCATGCAAGTAATCAGAATGAGTGATGCTAAGCTAACAATTTTCAGGTTTTACCTTTCCTTTCTTCCTGGAAACCATAGTCATTATTTATACTTTTTCCGTTGTGAATGGTGCCACCAAAGTTTTCCCAAAAAAATCTCCCCAACTCATTCATTTCGAGCTATGAATATTACATATTGCATGCTTTCCAGAATTATAAAATTAGTATTGCATCAGAGAATGTCGTGTCTAAACCCAATATGAATTTTTTCTCCCAAAAAATGTTTAATCATTTTAAATGAAGAAAAATGAGAAAAGTAACAATCACCCTTTGTTCAAATTTTAGGGAAAAACTGTCATACGGAGGAAGAAAAATTACTAATTAATTAATGCTTTATCACCCTCATCTTTGTGAATGCAGTTTCCTAAAAATGACGTAAATATGTATACGAAAGGACAGTAGGACTGTGAAAACTCGTAAGCCAATAAAAATCCTCAGAATAGAAGGAGAGATTAGTAACCATTAATTCAAATTTATTCGATGGAGCGCCATACGAGTTAGAGTAAAACCAGTAATTAACGTGATTTACATGTGTTTAATGGGTGGAAAATACCATAAAGTTGAGTATTATTGCCCGTTCTTCCATTGGTACTTAAAGGTGTAAACAGAAATTACCAGCAAAACGATGCAGAGAGTCACACAGCAGTCAGTCAAGTAAGGACTCATCCAACCAAAAACATTTATTTTGCGAGCAATGCAATGGTAGAGTAACAGTAGCCACGTTTCAGAATCCAAATAACAGTTGGCGAGTGGATGGCCATTATCATCTGAATAAAATAATGATGATTGCTCCTTCCTATTGCGTTGTTTGTCGTTATTGTTAATGTTAATAGCCCTAAAGTATGCAGAGAAATTAAGGGAAAGCCTTTGTATTAGAAAATCGCTTATTTTTTTGTGTAAAATCATCATTTTATTCATATTTCTACTATTTAACTGATGAAACACGTTTAGCATGACGAAACAATAAAAACGAGCGTCTTTTTTTAGAGAGAAAAATTGTACTTTTAATTCAGTAGAAAAATATATTAAGAACGGGATGGATAGAGAATTGGGTAATGTTGCTCCCACCCAAGTTGAGTTTTTTTTCTTGTGTGATGCTTATGTCGTAATAATCATCATTTTCTCAAAAGAATGATTGTAATGACAATTTATTTTCCTATTTATGTAAAAAAGAGAATAGATCGCTCAAAACAGTTACACTTTATTTTGCATTACTTATTATTCTCTTGTGCCATTATTACTACTGCTTTGCTTGCTCCTTCTCATCACATCTTTCATACAGACAGCTTCAGTCATGATTTTTTGGGACTATTGAATTGAACTAATTCCTTAAAGTTGTACTTATTCTTCAATTTTAAAAGATGAGGGAAAATCTAGAAAAGACTTGAATTTGGATAATGTGTGCAATGCATTCCCTAAAAAAATTAAATCCGTTCTTTAGAAATGAAAAAAATAAGGACACTTTGCGAGAAAAACAACAATAGAAACTTTGAGGCTATTAGTGGACAAACAAAAAAAAAATAAAAATGAATTCATCGCTCATCATATCGCACAAAAGGAATGATGCATTCGTAAACGTTTGACAGAATGAAGAATTAAAAGCGTTACATATTTNAAAAGATGAGGGAAAATCTAGAAAAGACTTGAATTTGGATAATGTGTGCAATGCATTCCCTAAAAAAATTAAATCCGTTCTTTAGAAATGAAAAAAATAAGGACACTTTGCGAGAAAAACAACAATAGAAACTTTGAGGCTATTAGTGGACAAACAAAAAAAAATAAAAATGAATTCATCGCTCATCATATCGCACAAAAGGAACGATGCATTCGTAAACGTTTGACAGAATGAAGAATTAAAAGCGTTACATATTTTTTGAGGCATTATATCTGAAAAAGAGAACAAAAATAATAGTATATGCTATATGCGACAGGTTTTAATATGTTTCAGGTTTGATGCAGCTATTGTATTGCCTTTAGCTTCGGTACAAAAATAGAAGAACTTGTTTTCGCTATTAACGTTAATTTTTCAATGTACACCTGAACAATTTAAGATTTTCGTCTATTTTCTTGAGAAAATCATCTTTTTTTAGGGAAAAGAGGAAATTATGGATGATTATTTTGATGATGAAATAATGCTTTTTTATGTGCAGAGCAGAGAAGAGAGAAGGATGAATGCATATATTTCATATGTGCGTGATTATAAATGTGACGAGATTTTTTATCTTTCTGTAGCGCTTCTGTTGAGGACGCTGAACACTCTCAAATGGAATGAATGAAGAATTGTATAGGGTCATTACGTACAATTCCTGCTAAATATGGTATTTACACCTTATTTCCACATTTTTAATGAGAAGTGTGAGGATATCAAAAAAGGGTGATTTTTAACATAAAAATAGCTAAAAAAAATTCAATGTGATTAAGCAGCGTCTGGTAGGTTGCTGCTTCTCACTCACAAAGCAATTTTTATTTTTAGAGTTTTCCTCGTAATTTCTATTATTTCTATGATATGATGCATGTTCGCTTTTGGGCGGATGTGGAGATGATTCATGGGTAATTACTCTCTCTGCTGGAAGTCTTCTCGCAGGTAAACTATAAAAGCAATCCCTTTTATTTGCTACTTTTTAAGACGTTCTAAAAACTGGGAACACTTTAAGCTTTTCCTTTTACAAATTGCCCATTTTTTTCTCAATGGATATAACTTGAAGATTTCTTAAAGCATCTTAGAGCTTATTTTGCTCCCTTCGTTTGACATGGCTTTTATGCTTGGTAGTAAGTAAGTAGTAGTAGGCACTACACATTGCTCATTAATAGCTTTGCCAGCACCCGTCACGAATTGGAAGAAGACTGCTGTCACTTTGCCGAAAACATGCAAGCTTAACGCTTATACCTACGCCACCCTATAGCCATCCAATTGAAAAAAATAAAACGATGGGACACAATTAGACTCGGATCACAAGGCTAGCATTTTTCAAGTGAACTCTATTGAATTTTAAGTAATCTTCTGTATTTTTGCATTACGCCTTGACTCATCTTTTGAGATTTGGATTGCACTAGAATCTAATGATGGTAATGACGATCATGTTCGGATATGTTGATTGCGTTGAGATGTTCTTTGAATGCAAAGTGCGCATTAGAGTAAAGATAACACTGTGACAAATAAAATGTACATTGCATCCAACTGAATTCCTTGAAGGGGTTGAGTCGAGAACTCTGAATCATACCGAATGAAGAGCGAGAAGAAAAAAAATGACAAAAAACAAAATTAG
>JAHZMX010001418.1:11576-28014 GCA_027743895.1 Seira musarum | reverse complement strand
CTTCTGCAAGCAGCAGCGAAGCTTCAAGCAGCTCAACGGCAGCCGCTGAAACAACAGGTGTACCTTCCAGCACTACAGAATTTACGACTGGCTCAACCAGTGAGATGTCTTCGACGGAAAATGGGCCTGTCATGAAATTGGTAATGAACATGAGTGTACTTACTGATTCAAATGGGAAGCGTTCAAAAAGCGGTCATGGATGGTATGCTGAAATAGTGGCGACTGTTAAGAAGTTAATTCCATTTTGATTAGAAAATATGTGTGGTCCTTGGGGTTAGTGCGAAACATTTGAAGGAATTAAATATAAAGAAATGTGTTTCGACATTTAGCAAGCATTGTTTTGCAAAGTTTGAATGATGTGCTTGTATAGTGTTTATGAAAGTCGTTTTTCAATATACAGCGATTAATTATGGCAAAGTTTTTTCAATGTATTTTCGTAGCAATTAAAAGGTTATTTGTTATTTATAACTAATTGTATTGTTTTGAGGGTAGTGGTTTTAATTTTATTGAGGGATATAATGCATAGCTTCCTTAATGACCTTAGCTGGTGTTAAGCATTGCATAAAATGGATGAGATGAGACTGTTGTGGCAAAAGAAATGATAATTGAAATGTTTGCGTGATTCTGCGTTTTTCGATTATGATTAATATACTTCTAGTGTAGGTAGGAAGTAGCACAATGGATTTCAGGTGAATCTCCGTGAACTGTTATCAATGGATTACAGTATACCTGCGAGCATGTGTGTAGAGGGAGATAATTTTTCAATAATCGGGGTTTTCAGGCTAAGAAAGATAACATGCTAATAAAAGTAAGTAATTACAATAAGTCGAACATTTGTTTAAAATATTTTACGATTTCGATCGTAATCTTTCGTTTTTATCACAATATGTATCTCTACCTGCTGACACAAACCTATACAGGTACTAGTATTCACTTATTGTTAAGAAAGCGCTACATAGCATTCTGCCGTGTATGATTTATCCTGAGAATGTCCACAGAAATTACAATTATTATTGCTAGCAAAATCTGAAATTGAGGGACGGGAAATGGTTTTTCAGTTTGTCAGTAAAAAAATACACTTTGATTTCAACGAGACGAATTAAAAGAAACATTTAATAGGTCCACGTTGCATATAATATTCATACGTAAGTTAGTATACATTATAAATTATACACATATTTTGTTAGACTAGTACATAATAAATTCTTAATTATGGCATTCGAATTCGAATAATTCGAGTTGCGATCAACCGTTAAGCGCTTGTTGAATTATACGATAATAATGTATTTGAATATGAATTACAGCAAGAAATCACAGACCCTAATGCTGGATTTATACTGTCACTTAACGCGTCCGTAACGCGGTTTATCAACAATGCAACCTGATTGTTGATGCATTGTTGTAACTCGCGTTACGGACGCGTTAAGTGAGAGTATAAATCCAGCATAACAGATTCGAATCGTGTATTTTAGGTTCCATAAATGGCTCTCTTTTTTTCTTTCATCCAGGTTTCATATATGAATTTCACACTCGTGACTCATGACGTCATGACTCATGAAAACGTATAATAATAATTAATTTTAATTTTTTTACCAAAATGTCCAACGATTTCGATTTGGATGAGGATAAAACACGACTTGCGATTAGGACGCAAAAATTAAAATAAAAACAACTTTGAAATAGGTCTAACAATGCAGGGCCCAGAGGAGGATAATATGTATATAAGAAACATGTATATAGGATGTTACAATTTTAACTTGTACTATCGGATTTAGCGTATCAAATAAATAACATGCAATCACGGGCTGTCAAGAAAAAAGGACTTTCCAAACGCCGCTACTGTGCAGTTACATGTTTCTTGCCTTGAAATATCTGCTTTGCATTTTCTGTGGACAGTTTCGTATTTATGGCACTTATTTAAACAGTTCTCTTGTGAGTAGTGAGTATTACAAAAGCGCGATCAGAGTAAAATACGCCCGGGCATTGGCTGGGAGTCATTATGAATAGCAGCGAGCAAAATTTTTCGGAGCATTTAATTTCACGAGTATAAAATTTTGAAGCAAAATGATATTTTCGAAACTTCATATTTGTTCTTTTTTATGCATGGGGCCTGTTGTGAAGATTAGTATATTTTCGCCTCTTTTGATACCAGAAATAGGGCCCTTAAGGTCCCTTAGGAGCTCTCCTCAGTTGACCTCAGTGTAGTTTTGACCCTGGTTAAAAGAAAAGTAACAACCAACTTTTAAGCGCCATTCTTTCTTTATTATATCAGATTCTTAAAAGAGCATATACAAGGAGAATGTTCAAACACAATCAAGCCCATATAATGTGTTCAATTGAGCAGATGCATTTGTCAAACCCTTTTCATTTGTTTTTGACGCCAGAATCGTTTTCGAAGGTAAACAGCGCTTCTTACATGACAGCGATGCGAGTGAAGAGGAATGCAAACGACTTCAATCAAATTATTAGTCTTGAAGATCCTGAACAGGAGATTACTTGATGAATGAGTGAATTTTAAGTAAATATGAAATACAGGTTTTAATCTATATTTTTTATTATTATTATTTTTAGTTTAATATACAAAATAATTGGAAATAGTAACGAACGAAGAACAGTGTGCTTCTCATCTTTAATACATTTTTTATTATACTATATTATATTACTTGTAGTTGTTGATGAATTGATAAAGTGTTCTAGTATACAAAATTCTTTTAATAATGCCTTGCCGCACCTGCTAAAAATAAGTAACAATTGATTTTTGTAGGTTTACACCATTTAATAATTAAAGTTTCAAATACAGATGGATACACAACGTTCAGATAGCCTTTTTATAATCATGAAGGCCAAGGTAGATTTTATGTTTTCAACAAATAATTATATATCTTTAGTCCGGAATCCTAGACTAATTAATTAATGAATCATGATTTTTTCAGTGGTGCACAGTGTACGAAGAAAATTAGAATAGAATTGCAATGTTCAATTCGATCTTTATTTGATTGAGTTAAAATAAATAGCCTTCGTCTTTATAAACGATATCCAAGTCAAATACTTATAATTTGATAGATATATTAATTGAATTAATTGATTGAATGATTCGATCGAAATTTTCGTAGAGGCGCCCGTCAAAGTTAGGATTTGTATATTACAGATTTATGAATTGAGAAAAAATGTACGTACACCGTGCTTGATGAGTGGCTATTCTCCGTTTTGAATAAAATATCCACTTTGACACTTGAGCAAACGCTGTGTATAAATGTGTAAGCCACTTCATCCTTTCTTTCTAACGTACGTGTACGACTGGCGTATTTGTTGGTAGTACATTTCATTTTTATAAAATCTATATTGTAAATAGTACACAGATAAGACAAACTAATTCATCAAAATTGATATATTAATTCCATCAGTTGTCTTGAGGTGGACAGGAAGGGAGACAAAATTGCATGAATCTATTGTTATCCTATCATACCGCAGGTAAGACAGATTGATAATATTAAATAAAAACAATAGAGTTGGGATTAACCATTTGATACTTTGTCTTACAATTTCCAACTAACTGTAAATACTAAACTATAATTGGTAAATTATAACTAAATTAAATCCGTTATAAACAAAAAAATTCCTGAAATGGCAATTCGTTGCAATGCTCAAGAACGTCTTAAGATCGTATCGTGGGCTTCAAAACAGATGCTTTTTGAGAAAGCTGGGTTTTAAATTGAATACTCTGTACATCATAATTTATTGCCATATATAGACCACATAACTCATTAAACCTAATTAGAACGTTAAAGAAGAGCGATACATTGTGTAATACTTATTTCAATTTCAACCAAACAAAGGAAAGGGTTTGGTAGCCGGTAATTTTAAATTCAACAACGCTCAAGAAAACTCAACATCTCAACTGAAAATACATGGACAGGCTGTAATCAATTAAAAATACATTGTACGGTTACGGTACAACAACAGGCCATTACATTACGCCGAGCCGCCCCGACGCCACACGGTTCGATTGAAGTGAAGGCAGCATTAATGAAGGCTGGGAATTGGGAATACAAATACTGTATCAAAAATACAGCAGCTCACACACACACCACACATCTTATTCATGTATAGTGTAGGACTTCCTCACCTCACCTTTCAACCCGAGCAGATTTCAGAGTGTTCATCCCAAGCAGCCACCTGCAATAGGAAACAAAAGTAGGTATGTAAAATGTTTTTAGGAAAAGTGTTCCACAAATTCCGGTTGAACGTTTTGCCTGACTGTTGATTGAGATTGAGACGCGACGCGAGTGAAAATCATGAAAAATGGAGGCTTTTAGGTTTTATATTGCCTTGGATATTTCTCCACCGCTTTCCAAAATTTCTTCTTTTTTTGTAATTTATAGAACATGATTGGAATCCGAAGCATATACATTCAGAACGCGCATAGTTTTCGGTAAAAATCGCGAATTTATGAAATTTTGAAAACAGAAATAGGAAAATACAGACGGCGTAAGTACGAGTTCGTAGCAGTGATGCACGTAGAAAATGTTTCTTGATATTCCACGATTCTTGAAAATGATTCTCTTGGTAGTACTAGAATAAAAAAAATCTTCGTTCCCTTTAAAATTGTTTTAAATGAGAGACATCAAAATATAAGTTTTAAGACAAACTATTGAGATGCAGCGCAGCGACCTGTTGTCTGTTTGTTATATAATAACTAGTCATTGCATTATTATTGTCTTAGTTAGTCTTGTTTGTCAATCCATTGCAATATTGCCAATTGCATAAATGCCATATACTCACTACTACACGCTACATGCACGTTTTTGTAGTTTATGTACATAAATTATTCTTTCGTGTATTATATCAAACACTCTGATGCATCAGAACAGAACATCATGATCATGATGTTCTTCTGATTGTGATCGTATCTTTTACTAAACCTAACCAATGGTGTAGGACAGTAGGTATGTAACAGAAGAAGTCGTTGTCTGTCAAGTGAGAAAAGTGAGAATGCACCACAATTTTCTCAGTGAGGTCAAAAAACGTCATGAAGATGCAAGCAAGAATTGAGTTTTAGTTTTAGTTTGCAGTAACTAGTTCCGCATTGTTTCATCAACTGTTCCAGTAAAGGTCAAATTTAAAAAAGCAGTGGACAGACGAGTCAGACGACGAACAATAGTTCAAATTCGATGAGGTGTAAAGTGTAATCTAAGGAAAACATGTCAATCACAAACGGCTGAATTAGTAGTAGGATCAACGTGTCAAGGAAGGACTACGACTACACTAAGTGTGCGAATAATAATCATAACATAACCAATCTAAAAATCAGTAGAACCAAAAGTTTTGGTGATATTCGATGCACTGTACTAACAGTAATTTCGTCGTATTTTTTTGTCTGTCTCTAGTTCCTTCCCTTCGTGAAATACTGTGCTGATCGCTAAACCAGTAACCGGCGTTGTTTCATATCGAGAAATGGAGTCTCAAGAAATGGCTACAATGGCGAGGTTTCTGCGAGGAAAACAATTGATTGAAGCCGAGGTGAAAGAGGTGAAGTTGGCACACTCAAATTTTTTTAGTGGAAACCGACCGGCAGTAAACAAAGTTCATCGATTAAATCGAAATTATTTCAACTACGTCTCAAACGTGTAAGTATTTTCACCATTTCATGCTCGAATTGCTTACTTAACTTACTAATTAATTGCAGCATCATATGCGTTCTATTGCACAGAGGAATTAAACTATAGTAGGGCTGCATTGGAAAACACAAAAGATGAAACTGTAGTTAGATGGACAACGACTAAGATTACACCCTTGGCATATTGGAACCGCCTCTTGTTGGGAACTACTATCATCATCTCGAACATTTCTCTCCTTTAAAAGCATAAACAAACAATGATATATTCAGTTAAATGTTTCTGTCCATCTGTCTATTTGACTTCATTTCAGTAGTCAGCTCATTACAGAGTGAATTTGTTAGTTAGATGTTCGAAAGTCGTCTTACCTTTTTAACTTTGCTCAAGTTGACTTTGGTTTCTAATTTTGAAGTTGCAAGGAGATTAGCTAAGGATAGATTCCCGTCTGAGGTAGGAAGTTTGGTCGAGAACTTTTGAGAACTAGTGGCGTCATTAGAACTTCTATTACTTCCAATACCGGAATGAGTAGATGGGGAAAGCATTTTTGCTAGTGTTCCACCACTGGAGCTTGCGTTAGCCAAAAATGAGTTGCCTCCTTGCCTCAAAGGTTTTCCGTTTTTGGGTTTTGGAGTAATGGATCTACTAACTTGAGTTGAAGCCGAAGGGGGTGGAGCTAAGGTAACTGTGGTCTCCTTTTGCCTCTCTGCTTCCGCCATAGCTACTAATTCCTCTAACGTTTTTAAATATTGTCTATCAGGTTGCAAGTTAATCATGTTTGTGTAAGTCGTGAACTTTTTCCCTCGTTGTTTCTCTGGAAGTTTGTCACCAGTTAAGTTCCTATATGTCATAATATAGAAAAAGCAAACTGTTTTAAGTGATTTGAATTGCATAACGTCGATGGTTTCAGAATTTTTATTTTTGAATAATAACAAGCATAATGCATTGCAAATGATAGTTTAATGTATGTAAAGATGAAATATAATGTAAGTATATAATAATGCATATAAGATCACGGGTACCCACCTATGACTTTGTATTATCGATTGTACATCTACAATTGCTCCTTTCCGTCCATTTCCAATAACTTTGCTCTGAATTTGAGGTGCGTTCGACTGAACATCTGTAATTCGTATTCTTGTCGGTCTCGGGGACACCACTTCATCCATTGCCTTTCTCTTCCGCTCACAGAGTTTTTGAAGTGCGGCGGTTGCCGTAAAGGTGTCTTCCTTCGAAGAATGTGCATTATTCTCTTTCACTGCACCATTGTCAGACCGGAAAGGAAATACGCTCTGAAGCGACTCATTTTCATTTTCAGCACTTTCAATACTTTCTTCGATTTGACGTTCCGCCAAATTAAATGTTTCTTTATCTGATACAATCAGGTTCATACAAGCTTTAATTTCAGTCGTTGAAAGGGGTCCATTCAACCCTTCCTGAACCTTGGCAATTCGTTGTGTACATTTAACTTGATCTAGAGCATATTCTACGTGCTTCTTCAGTCTCAATATAGCACTCCATTCCTTCTCCTTTAAAACTAGAAGCTGATTTAATTTACACACTTGGTCCTCTAGTTCCTTTGCTATTGCGTTACCGTCAGAAATTGAAAAATTTCGATGTTTTGAGCTTGACTTAACACTTTGATCACCTCTACTCAACAGAGAAGTTAATAATGGCTTATCTTCTCGTGCATCCCCATTTCTTTCCGATGACGGCCGTGACTGTGGTCGCGTTTTCACTATTGTTGAAGATAATGAATTACTAGCACCGGAATCGTTATCATTAATGCTGTTTATCAATACTGTCTCATGGTCCTCTCCACTATAATGATTCTGCTCTTCATCGTCTTCTAGTAACTCATTCTCATCTTGGCTTATCATAGTATCTTCATCAAGCGTTTCAGATTTAACAGGGACTATTTCTATTTCGGATAAATCAATGCTTGCGTCGTTTTCATTGTCGACGGGTAACAGCTCCCCTTGGACTTGAACCTTGTCCTCATTTTCCGCGTCTTTGTCTTCCTTTTCATCATGCACATCTTCTCCTTCTTCTGTGTCATCCGCATCAAAATCAGCAACACAATTTTCATTTGGATCGGACTGCGATGTATCCGGATATGCGTTTGAATCATCGTTAATAATGACATCTTCATCATGACCATCTATTTCCATGTTGTTAGGATTTTCTGAACTATCATTTTCATCAAGAATATCCGTAGATTCTGGTTCCTCTGCATTCTCGTCTTTGGACTTGTTTGTTCCTTCTAAGTCATCTCCAGACAGTACTTCCGACACATCTGTAGTTCCATTTAAAGCGTTGTCTATTACATCAGTCATCTTTACTTATTTAGATGCTAAAGCGAGGCAGGTTTAAGTCTTTGTTTTCCAGATTAGTTTAAGTACTTTACAAGCCGGCAATGATCCTGAAATAGAACATATTTTGATAACAATGATTTTTTTCTCTCTTCCTTCATCTTGTATAATTGTGTTTCGTCACTATAAACATTTTCTAACAGTGACACTTACTTACTTTGAATGTAACATGTAAACTACACTTTTTTTTGCCACCAAGAAGATTTCACAAAATGCAGTCAGGTGAAACTGATAAACGGTAAAATGTTTATATGCTGCAATTAACTATTTATTTAAAAATTTTATTATGATGATTATTTGCACTTTTTCTGCTTTGTGCAAAATGGGGGTTTATTTGGAACGGAAGAGAACGTTCATTATTGTGCAGTGGATCGGCAAAATTATTAGTACAAGCTAAGCATTTCAAATTTTGTCTATATTGTTGAGTAAAACAATCTGTTTATATGTATGTTTCAACATTAGGGACATGGTCCAAATAAAAATGATGTTCTGCTTTTCCCCAATAACACTGTCCTCATCCTGTCTTCTCTGACTCTGATCTGAGCTAAAAACCGTTTTAGCATTTAGGTAGGCATTTGAAAATGATTGTATTGTGTCTGTGTCTTCTTGAATATTATTATGATGATGTTTTGTCAGGCTTCAGCCCTCAGCTCAGCTTGCATATGTAGTAAGTAGTAATAATAATAATGTTTAGTTTTATTCGGTCGGGTTCATTTGAAGTACAAGTAAGTTAAAAAGGCTAAAGCTAATATAAAGCAAAGGTTGTTTCATCCTTTTTCCTAACTAAATGATGCTTGACATGTATGAGAACCCTCTTTTTGTTCTCAGTGCACTCTCTGCGTTCTCAGTGCAGTGCCTGTGTGTGCGCTCTTAAAATTTCCTTTACTATTACTATTACCTTTGTCGAATGCGAATGCAAAAAATATCACGACATGACACACAGTCGAGTCAATCCTCAGATGTTTTGGAGAGGAAGACAGTAGATAACAATGTTGAGTCGAAAGGTATAATATTTTGTGAGCTGTAAGGGGTTAGTTTTCACAGGCTTAAAAATTCTCATAGGATTACTTTGTCGTTCGTGAGGATGGCCGGAACACAACAGTACGTAGAAATTGCGGTAATTTGCAAGAGAATCTCTCATGGAATCATAGGTTTTCGGAGTGTAAATAGTAGCACGGGGCTAACATCCTAATTTTTCAAAATTGTATCTATGTATTAAAGGACAGCAGAATATGCGGCACGAAAGCAGTGATGATCATGAGCGAGCAGAATAATAGCAAGTTATCAGTAGGAAATGAAATCGAAAGAAATTATTTCATGAAAATGAATCAAGTCTTTGTGTCCTAAAAGAGGGCAATGTAAAAAACGCAATAGACGTTGTGTTTGTGGGTGTTCAGACATTGTCGCACATAAACGATTGTTATTTTGGCAGGGATCCACTATTGTCGCGAAATCACACTTGCATTTGCATTTTTTCACTGTCATAAAAAGTATTGCTCAGGAAAAGGAATCTGTGATGTTCAGTTCTGACATGAAGGTTTTATATTGTCAAAAAGCTATGGTCACACTTTTTTGAGTTTGTAAGTTCAAAAAGTTCATGCATGATAAGGTTTAAAAGTTTACCGGCATATGAAAGCGGGTATCGATGTTGGATGTGAAGTAAGTGGTAAGTGCTGGTGAACCAAAACAGGGTCATGCACTGTTTAGTTCATGTTTTATTTAGGATACGCGATAGATAGGCAATCTCACGTATTTAGCTTTTGTACCGAACCTCAGCATAGTGTAATTTCTACGTCTTCCAGTTTGTCGGTTAAGGTTTGTCACATTAGATTTCACGTTTGCATTTGAACATATATTCTACATATTTTAATTGTATTCATGCAAAAGTGGAAGTATGAAAACGTTTATTTTTTTAATTATTCCTGTAGTTTATTAGACTTACATAAGTGGGGTGAGATCATGAACACAAGCGCCGACGTATGGGTCCGAGAGAGACGTTTACGACCTGTTTATGGTATTCAAATTGAATAATTTATGGAAATAATTAGTGAAATTCTTTCAAATTAGCTTGAAAATTTTTTCTTATGACTAATTAATATGTCATTTTTGCTTGCAGAATTGCTTGATAGCGGAAATAATAAAAAGGTAATCACTGAAGTAGACAAGCTTTTAAAGAAACAGCCATCATTTACATGTGCAAAGGTAATAGACATAGACCTCTTTTGTATCGTAAACTTTTTTATGGTTGACAATTTATATGATTTCTATATATTGATTTTGTAGGTTTTAAAAGCGCTTGCTTTAGTACGCATGTGCAAACATGACGAGGCTGACACGATTCTCGAACCCATCCACAATGAGGTGCCAACAGATGATGGAACAATTCAGGCTCTCTCCATTTGCTATAGAGAGCTGGAACGACGTAATTTTCTGAAATTTTTTTAACTAGATAGCTTAGCATAAATACTTAGTTTATTTTACAATTGCTCACCATTATGTTTATTTGCAGCGGAAGCTTTATGCGCATATTTGGAAGCTGCGTGCAAGAAAGAGCAAAGTGAAGAACTGCTAACACATTGTTTTATGGCTCAAGTTCGGGTAATGAGTACGTTCTATGATTTCGATCTTTTAATTTCGTCTGTAAGACTTTTTAAAACTTGTTGTTGTGTGCAAATACAGGTCAGCGAGTATCAAAAGCAACATCAGACTGCGCTGTCTCTTTTCAAGCTTTACAATAAACCCAACTACTTTTATTGGGCAATTGCTAGTTTGCTTGTGAAATTTGAGCAGTTTGGACATAGAGAAAAGGAGGGAGTGCTTTCTTTGAAATTAGCTGAGCGTATGATGGATAAAGCGATTTCCGAAAAGAAGTTTACCGCTGATGAAATTTGTATTAACTTGTACGTTAATGCACTGGAAAAGTTGTCGAAGTTCGATAAATTACTTGAAGTTCTGATAAAGCATGGTCACGGTCATCCTCAGTCACCGTGGTGCAATAATGATTTTCATCGTATTTACTGTTTCACCTTGCAACAACTTAACAAGATGGACGAATTATTCGAATTTTTGAAGGCTACTTTTTTCAAAAAGTACGAATACTATTATTTTGATTGAATTAAACTTTTGTATGCTGAAACATGTAAGTAATAGGATGAGCGTGTTTTTGTAACTAATCTTGTTTCCTACTTCTGCTTAGCCCGGATGAGTATGCTGTGCTGAAGCAAATGATTATCGTTTTTGGAGAAGGACATGCGTCATGGATCCAAGATTTTTTCGACCATCTGATTAAAAATCATCCAAGTCGTGTGGTCGCGTTAGCCGATCTTTTTTATTGCAGCGAGCACGTGGAAGATTTGGAAATTCTTTTGCCTAGACTTGAAGTTGACCTTGAACTCATGATTAAATACGGTGGAGAAAAACCATCTTTCTCCTTAGATATTGCTGATTACTACTCGCTTTTTGGGAAATTGAATGTTAATACTTATTTGTCTCAACTAGAAGTTAATGAGTATGATTCGGTATGCCTTATTATTATATATAATACGTATATCTATCAGAATGAATTATTTTGCAAACTTTCCGTATGAAATTTTTATTTGTTTGATTTTTAGATTGGGAAAATCATCAAAGACGTGAACTATGAAATTTTCATGCGGGCAATGATACCAGATTCATCAGTGTCAACTCGTCTGCAACGTGCTAATCGGTGCTTTGGAAAATATTTAGCGTGTGAAGAAGCCATGAAAACGCTTCGATCGGAAAATAATATGAGGACTAAGGAATCTGATTTCTATGATCAGTTTATTGTAATCGCTGCAAGCTCTTTGTTAGGTGAAAACTCCAAAACCTCCGAAAACAAAATTGATGATTATCCCACGACTATTCTTGAGCTAAAAGAAGACTGGGCTTCCGTTCACAATCTCTCTTCAGAAATACAAGAAATGCACAAGACATTGTACAAGGAGGAACCGCAAGATGAAAATGTGCCTGTTAAGGAGTTTAGTGGGAAATTCATGCAAAAATCTCGCCTGGAATATATGGTCTTCATAGCTGCTGCGATTCTGGAGTATGGATTGGAACGTAGTCCTCATAATCATTCGCTTCGAATTTTGCTTTCACGTGTATATTCTCGACTTGGAGCCAACTATCAAGCTATGAAGTTAGTACAAGCGTTGGATTTAAAACATATTCAATGGGATACGTTGGGATACTTGATCTTCCACGAAGCTATATCTGGCGGTATCTACCCCGATGCCTATAAAATGTTATGTTCGGCTGAAAATATGTACTACAACTTTAGAAAAGAGGTAGCATTATCTTATAGTAGCCTATTATAAATAGTACTAGTGTTGAGCGTGACGTGTAAATAATATTTTAATGTGCTGTTTTTTAATTGTACTTCACTTTTACTTGTACTTTAATTGTATTTTTGTACAGAGTATGGAACATATTATTACATGCTACAAATACAATAGCTATAGTAAGATCGGCGAATTTTTGGGCTTCCGGGATCAGATATTTGCTTCCATCCAATACAAAATAGTAGTTGCAGAGCGGCGCTTGATTGAGTTATTATTAAACTGTCTTACTCCGCAAGATTTAAAGAAGGTAGGCATAATTCTGACTATATAATTCCTTCGTTGTAAATTTTACAATGTAAAATGTTTTGCTTCGACGAACGAAACGATTCTATTTTATGTGTTTCTCCTTTAGACATGTGAAGGCTTTACGAAGGAGCTCGATATGGACCTATTGTTGAAAGAACCACACAGTGACAACCGCGACTTCACTGTATTGGAAGGTTTTGTTTCGGAAACTTGCTTGGATAATTTAAGAGAGGCTAGCGCGGACGTGAATTGCCAATATATGAAGATTAGACTTTGCATGTTGCTTCTAATGACCAAGGTCGTGGCCTATGCACCCCAATTTGTGGAAGCGAAAGATAAATTCGATATCCTACGGATTCTGCAAATATTCGATGGTTATGCACAGGCATGGAATGTAGTTGTTAATCGCCACAGCGAGGCCTTCGCAAACACGGTTAGTTTATTGTTTGGAACACACGAAACTATATATTCAATTTTTAGGGAAAGTAAATATATTTCGTTTTAATAACAGTCCTTACAAGTTGAACTGATGTTCCATGGATTATGGCCACCTTCATTTTCACGATATAATGACCTCAATGCATTGCGAAATTTTCATAATTTCATACAATTTATACTTGAGTGTGCTAATGCGGATAAGGATGATACCCCAAGCGTGGACAGGTTTAACGAATTAATGTCTAAATCTTGTGATGATGCTATCAACGAACTGCGGAGTAAATACCCGGAAGATACGCTGGATCAAGTCCCATACTTTAAAATTGAAGAAATTATTGAAAAAACCCATTACGCTGTAGAGGTAAAATAACAGCACTTATACATTTTAATTGCCAAATGGCGTCTTATCTATACATACATGGTCTAATAAATAATCTGTGTTGTTTAGAGCTTTTCATTTTTCCGAATACTGTTTACCGTCGCTATTACCATGTACAAAGATAAATTTGACATAAAAAATGCGGCGGCGAAAAAGAAAGCTCGAGCTGTAAGTAACAAATTAACAGCGAACAATTGTGTTATTTATTATGTATAAAAATGCGAAACTAAAATTCTGATGAAATATCCTATTCAGAAAGCGATGGACGACAGAAAGGCTCGCTCTAATAGCATTCAAAGCGCTTTGGAGAAGTATAAAGAACTTCATCGTTATGCCACCTCACTTCACTCCGCTGTATCCAGAAGGTCATATGAAAGTTTTGAATCAACAGAAGCAGCATGGAAAACCTTGCTCAAACCATCATTTTTGTATACTCCGTTTCCAGAATATTATGACAAATTCACGAATGATGTCAAGGAGAGTCATGAATATCAAACTAAAGAAATTGTAAAATGTTGTACATCTCTTATTGATTTCCTTCGACTTCTCCAACCCTAATTTATTGTACTGTTCTTTAGTAGTAGTCATGTTCTAATGTTCTACTCAAAATCCACCTTTTACATTTTCTTCCAGATTTCCTACACCATTTTACTCTAATTCTATTTAAACCTGTTGTGCCTATCAAATCACTTAATTTTCAATTCCCTTTTCATCGTAAAATTTCGCAGAATGCATCTACAGACCTGTTCCTCTTGCATTTGTGTTATGTAAATATTAATGAACTCACTGAAGCAATGCATCTTTACCTATTAGTGTTAGATGTTTTTATGTGTAATTTGTCCACTGTTTTCCACTTAACTTGTTATTCCTCATCATTTATTGTCTTATTTTTTGTCCAGTGTTAAAGCATTGTAGCAAAGGACCAACGAAGGGAAAGACGGGTTGTTTCAAGCGTTTCGAAATGAGTTTAGGTGTAGAAATCTGTTTTGTAATATAGATTTCACGAGACGTGCAAAAGTAAGCCTTTCATTATAAACTCTTTAATCTTCCCATAAAAGCATAAAAGAAAGGCTGACAAGTATCTAGTCCAAAGTTTTCTAAGAAAGAGGGTCGTTTAGATAATAATATAAAGCAATACGTATTTTACACAAAAGCCTTCTTCAAAACAAAATTATAGGTTGTAAAGCTAATGAAAATACTAAATTTTGTATGATATGTACGTGTAATGATTGACGAACCTTAAAAGGTCCTTACAGTCTACATTCTGTTACCGTGCAACTCAATCGATTGCCGTTGTTCTCGATTTTTCAATTTATATAGGTATATTTGGTATATATATTACAAATCAGCCACTCGTGGAGGAAAATGGAGTGAATGGTAATATGCTCAAACTCTGATTAATTTTTAGTGTCACTTTAAACGCTAATCTTTATTTTATAAATATGACAGTATCTCGTTTCAAGAGATTTTTATCCATTTCTTAATGTTTGAACTTGCTAAATTTTTATTAGCAAACAACGCTATTGCATACATTTTTCGTGAGCAATCCGAACGTATGCATTTGCGTAATCATGGTCCATTAAAAGTATTTTTAAACAATGCTCCTTAGAGTTGCTCTGAGGCAAATCCTCAATGATTCCAATGTTTTTTCTGCACAACTCTGTCTTACGTTCCAAATAAAGTTTTATGTAAAAGGTAATAACAATACTAATGATGTAACTTACATTATAAAAGGCTAATTTCTGCGGAATTTTGAACGAACCTGCCAATAAATAAAGTATCACCAACCAGAATTCAACGAATTCCATTCAGAAGATTTCATTTCAAATTTCATTAAAGCTTTCATTCATGAATCAATTTAACTTGAGTCACATAAAATGAGGCTATGACAGCGAAATTTCGAAAATCATTTCTGTAACCAATTTCTTATGTCCATTGCAAATTTTGGAACAATATTCGAAATCAATATAGTTTTTTTTTTCACGCATTAAATTATATAAATTGTATCGGTATTGTATTCTCGCCTCGGTTACTTAATCGTTTAAAAGGAAAAGCTTGTGTTACAACTAACCTCATTTGGAAGAATTCTCTTATGCTGATAGTTGAGTACAAAAGATGAACCTCATATAAATTGTATGCATGTCATGTCGAAAGAATTTCAGAAACTTTTAGCTGGCATAAATAAGCATGCATTGATTTTGGACAGGTTCATGGCAAAAAAAAATGTTTTAAAAGTTGCATCTTCAAGTTCACTAAAATCAATTCTTATTTTGTTCCTATCATATACTTACTTACGCCAGTAGTTTTAATTTACATCAGTTCATTGCATTTGCAATGATATTCGTAATTCCTATTCCGTATCATCGAATTAAATTACGCTTGTGTTGCCGTGAACATGGCCTCACAGACATGTTCACCAAGGTTGTGGTTTGTCAGTCAGAAATCGTGAACGCTTCACGTTCGTTTACAGTCCTAAGTCTAAACCAGTTTACTATTATTGAATTATATTGCCTATTGACTAACAATGCAAAATTACAAATGCCAAATGCGACAGTACACGAATACTATCCTTTCAATGCGAAATGTCTGTGCATCAACTTGATTTAGCGAATTGTTTGACTATAAGAACTAAGAACAAATGAAAAATTGGAACCAAACAATTTTTTCTTTTCACATGGAGAAAATTTCAGCTCGCGTTGAAAATCGAACGTTAATATTGGCCTAATATGGGCCTGTATTGTACTTAGGTACACACACAGTTGATAAGTACATGCAGTAAGTTCATAATGTTTCATGTTCATGGAAAATTTCTGCGTTTTACTTTCTTCGTATGATGTACGTACACACTTGGAATGAGGTATAATATATCCCATTCAAAATAAGCAAACCACCCACAATTCCGTTGAGTTGGCGTTTAATATTTTCAAAAATTTAAAGTAACAGATTCTCAATAGTTGTCATCACATTACTAATTACCACTCATATGTTCCCAGATGAATAAAAAATACTTACTTGTTAGCCGTGACGTTA
>JAHZMX010001418.1:0-11347 GCA_027743895.1 Seira musarum | reverse complement strand
CCGCCAAACACCTCCCCTCTCAGGTCCCACTTCCAAATTCTCAGGTCAATCGGTAACGTCTTTCGAGAGTTATCAATTAGAACCTACATTTCTATACATCGACATCAATAAACTCGCTGCGAACCTCAACTTCATTGTTTTAGTCCATGTCACAGTATATGTGGTTTGATCTTACTATATTTTTACGTCCAGTCTGAGCGTCGAAAGAGGGAGCTGAACAATTATTATGTCGTACAGTTTACCCACACACTTATTTAGGTACGCAAAATTGATTGCCATTTGCAATCCATCCATACATGCTTCCATATTACAGGTTGTTTTGTTGTGCGCGGTAATTTTCTTTTCTTGATTATGAAACTCGGATAAGGAATAAGGACAGGTGTGATTTTTTAACAAAAAAATGCTGACCAAGGCAACTTCTGGTTTTGGCACAAAAAGTTTTAACCTCCAGGGAAAAAGAAGTCAAGTAATTTAAGAGCCGAAAAATGTTCTTTTTTAATCACATCTGCTTTGTTCTACTAATCAAGCGCTTCTTACACTCCTCGTCAATTTTTTATATCTATGCAGAAGGCAATGAAATGAAAACCAAACCACTTTTTTGTCCGAGAACAGGAATACTTCACATACCATGCCCATGCATGTAAATTGACATTCAAACTTTCAACTAAATCGACAGTATTGCATCATAGCAACGCTGCACTTATTATCTATACCTGTCCTGTATTACATAAAATAACTGTTCACATGTTTAATCAAATCCGATCACCAGATTTAATTGCACACGTTGATCATTTAAATTCTTTGCAAACAGTGATCCTCAATCAAAAAAGGTATATTGATAAATATGAACGTATTTCAATACAATTCGAATATTTTGACTCGTTTTTGAATCTATCCTACCAAACGCAAACGTATGTCTTTTAATGCCAGAGTGAGAGTAGTATGGTTCGAAAAATACTGCAATTAAATCAAAATAAGACGATGTTTCGTTCCTCCGTACATACAATTAGTTAAAAATAACAAAAAATGAATCAATGTGCTGGAGCTGGATCGGGCTCAATTAAATTCTATCTGCGAATACATAGCTACATTAATTCTTTATTGTTTGATGCGTGTGATTTTAACGAATTCTACTGCATTTCATTTACCGAGTTTAACTTTAAGATTGTGCTTATGTGAGTTTTGAAATATTCAAGAAATTATTTCAACCGATATGACGGATCATAAGACACTTTATTTAATACTTCCCCATTCCCCACAATACCAAAAGTAGCTCGATTATAAAATTCATAAATATAATAAAAAGCAAATTTATTATTCAATTTATTCAATGCCTTTCCGTGTGTCAAAATTGGACGCCACATTTTTTAGCATAAGCGTTTGATACAGGCACGACGTACGGTATGAGCATGAGCTCTCGTGAATTTCATAATTTTTTCCTATCTCATTGAAATCTTCATTCTATTCTGATTGTGGGGCGGAAATGGAAAAGCCACCGGTACTGGTGACAAGGGGAAAGGAAGTTTTATTTAAAAAAAAAACTAGTTTATATGTATCACTATTAATTCAAAGCTTGATTCTGTAAATGCATAAATTTCCAACCGATAAGATATATTTTCAGTTTAAAAAAATTTGAGGCCTTTTGAACAAAACGGTTTAAAGAAAGGCATTCCGCATTAAAATACGAAAGGATTGAATGCTTTGGACTAATCCAATCGCTTACATATTCTTTAGATTGTCCATATGTTCAATAATAGTTTGATTTTATCAAATTCTTATTTGTAATATTAAAGGATTATACTCTTGTCGAATTGTTCGATGCATTGATGCAGGAACATTGCGCAATGAAGGGGATGATGATGATGCATATACCTGTTGCCTACAAAAAAAACCAAGTAAACTTGAACACAGCAATAAAGAATGGAGTGTGACCAGTGACCACGGAGACCCTTGCCATCATTAACAAAGATCGCAGAGGAAAAAAACAAGCCTTTAAAATTGATTAAGGAATGTATCATGTACATTAAACAGTGTAAAATACTTTCGATGGATACTTACGATTGACTGTATGACGCCACAAATCCCAAATCAAACAGACTTATTTTTGAGTGTTTGATTTTTGCCTTTAATTGTTAAGAAAATGGAAATCCCACAAGTCAAATTAGATGCGAATGTAACTTTTATAAAAGATTCATCGACAAACTCAAATTCAACCTTCAATAAAGAATGTGACTTGGAATAGAAGTCGTCGTTATCAGCCATCAGTTTCATGCGTTTCATTCAGGACAGGATAGAAAGCTAAACTAGTGCTTAGAATTTGGAAGTGCGTGATTGAATGACCCAATATGACATCGTGAACAATGTTAGGCGAACCGTTACAGTTACAGTGTTTTAGAGACCTCTTGGACATCAAAACAATCATGTCCATAAAAATGTGTTCTGGCTGACGCTACCTGAACTGATAGCGTCAGCATCACCAATTTCAATATCAGAACCACTGTTTTTGTAGCACACACCTACGTCATTTATCACCAAAGTTTCATGAAGCATGAAGTAATTGATGAAAAGTAATTTCTTTTGTGAAGTTAATGGATAACAAAGCACGCACGTATTGTATAACGATTGAAGGATAAATGAGTAAGAAGTTCATTGTTATTTTAATTTCATGGCGCAGATTCACTCTTGCTACAGTAGGGATATAACTTATGCAAAAACGTAAAGTTTATGTTTCGTGGAAGAATTGAGATGACATTGCAAACTCGCCATTAAAAATTTTGCCTGTTTGGCTATAGGTATTCCCTTATTTACCAATAAACTTACTCTCTGAAAACAACATACACATAGATCGATATTTGCATTTACAATGACTATTTTATGTACAATTGTTTGGCTACTTTGCCGAACGAAGAAGCAAACAGGTAAGTGATGTAAAATTGGACGCTTTTGAAGTTTATCTGTATTGTTATACGTAAATACTACATACTTAAAAAAGTATTGATACAAGAATGAGCCGAATGGTAAAGCTACCAAAAGGCACAAATGTCCATTTATCTGATCAGGCGTATAAAATCTTTTGTGACTCTGCTACATGAATAAAGCAATTAACAGCTATAGCGACGTAGCTGAAAATGGGGAAAAATAAGCTTTTTGAAAACGAATACTGCTTAATGTCCGGCATCGGCAAAGTTTATTGTACGGCTTCATTTCACAACAGCATTCATGAAAATTGTTTTAATCGCCGACTGCCGTTACCTGTTAAAATATTTAAAAATTAGAATTTAATTTGATAGTCCTATTCAGATTTTAAAGTGCTTTTACTAATTAGTAATTGATGCATCGCAAGCTACACATTCCTTTCTTCCATTTGGAACAAAATTTTCAACCTTTATTTGTGGACCGATTTTTCTGATTAAAAATAGGTGTCGTCCTTAGTGCGCCAGGAACCTTTGTTCCAAATCTGTGACCTCTTTCAAGTTATGGCGGACACGGACAGATGGTAATGGTAAAATCAATACTCGCTTCGCTATGCTCAGCTACGTAATAATGAGTAGTAATAATGATGAAGAATATGATTCCTGCCCCGCTGCTTCTCTGCTGTTGGAGTAATCATATCATGAGAAAAAGTCATGCTTTATTTCGCACGTAGGGTTTTGTAGATTCAATCGAGTGAATCTCTTCTTGCTGGACAGTTAAGTTTAGACAATTGTAAATTTTCACAGGATAACACTAACGCACTTTGATGGCGAATGAACTTAACTTCTCGATGGATGTCGCCGATAGGGTTGCTGCTTTGCTTGTGCGCGTTTACGTATCGACTAGACAGGACATGAATTTTTGGGGTCCTCTCGGAAACATTTAAAGTTTATCATTGTAGTAGTAATAGTACATTTGGCGTGTGGACTACAAGCTCTTTTCGTCATCATTTTGTGATATGTGATTGTTGTAAACGAACGCTCACGGTTGTGCGTGTTCGTTCACTGTTAAAAAAGTAAGTAGAAGGAGAATCACTTATTTTGCTAGTTGTAGTTTTTTAGTATATGTGATCCTCCTAATATCATTGCCATGATGAATATGTACATTTTGGGTAGTTTACGTAATCACATTCAGGTGCAGTACAACACTACTCGGATGAATATGAGTGGAGGAGTCTAAGCATTATTAATCATTTTAACGCCACGACTCGGCCGTAAAGGGCCTAGGTGGAGGTCACTGAATTAGCAGTTTTTCAATGTTTTCTGAAAGATACCGCTACACTGCACAGCTACTATCAGTTACATATTTTTACGTTTGTGTCCATTAAGCTATAGCTCTACGTAGGTAATTCATAGATTCTGTAGAGATGCATGATCATTGCCAGCAGAAAGGTACTTGAAAGTAACTGGATACATTTTGAGCATTTCTTGGGATTATCGTCGTATTTATGGCGTCCCATGGAATATTTACTTGTCGTTTGGACCTGTGAACGCTAGAAGACCTTCGTGTTTTCTGTTTATTCATGTTAGTTGTGATTAGTGAGTGGTGTGCTCATAGTGGGAGCTGTTTGTCGATTTGGTCACCATCACTAACTATTTATGATTATGTGGGTCCGGCCAAAAACTAGCTACAGGATAGAGGGTGACCATCAAATTTTAATGAGTTGAATTGGAAAATAGAGAACGCTGACTTATGGCCGAGAGATTTGCGCGTGTGTGGGTGGAAAGTAAAATGAGTCGTCTTCCATGGCAATTGCCGATCGTTATGGTTTTGGTGTGGAAGTTGATATTGGCGAACATTCGTTTTAAGATTTTGTTGCTGGACATATTTGGCTAAGTTGTGAAAGCACACTAATTCGGAAACTGAAAATAAGGAAATGATTCCGGAAATTCGACACCTAATAATTTAATCTCTGTTAAGGTTCCGAGTCATTCATTTGACCAAAGATTGTCAAGAAAAATATTCCCCTAAAAGCTCAGTTATTCATCCCTCCTCATCAATCTGATGCAATGACGAAGAGGAACCTTGGATCATTAATTCATGAACCAATGATTGGAGGGCATAATCGGGAAGAGATAGATCTCCGGATACTTAAACTGGTGAAGGTTTAGTCAATCATGGAGACGGGTGTGTTGAAAAACTTTTATGAGCGGAAATGGCGACGCAATAAAGAAAGACCGTACCGGGGCACCATGATGCTTTGCATTATCTCAGTGTGTTTGTTCATGTTAAATGTTGAAAGTGGAAACGGGTCGAGGGAAGGTGAGACTGGAAGTTTGGAAGATGCTAGTGTAAATGTGAGTCCTACCACTGATTACCCCGCCTTAGAATTTACGGGTGTGAAACAAGAAACCATCGATAAGGCTCCATCGGATAATGGAGCAAAATATGAGAGAAACGTTTACCATGGACAGAGTGTTGAAACAATTCTCACCAATTTTGGTAATGGTGAGAGAGGAACAAATCAATACTATCCAACCGTGAATAAGTGTTGTCCCTTCTTTTCCCGTTATGAGGCTGGGGAATGTGTGAAAGTGCAGAATAATTCTAAAATTATGTCTATGCCTAATGAACCGTTCTGGGAGGCCCCGAAAGCCATGGTAACGCTACTCGGAAAAGATTTGGATGGAATGGAGATCTCTAATGACACGGTAGTCTTCAGGTTGGTATATTTAAAAAGCACGAAAAATTTCCATTGTTCATCATCATGTAAATTCATCAAGAGATTGCTTTAAACATCCTCATCTTCAATAAGTTCCTCATTATGAAGTTTTGAGCCTGTTGTCAGTCAGCGTGCCAGGCTTTAATTTATTCATGGGAAAACATTTTCCGTGAATCACTTTAATAATATCTGTTGTATTTTGGTTCACAAGAAGGTTTGATTCATATGATCACTGTTAGATATGGGATGCTTTCCAGCCATTTTTTTTTAAACTTTTACAATTTCAATTGCTAACGTAAGAGATGGTGATTATCCACGCAATTTTCTAAATTGGTGTGGTTTAGGTTGTTGTTTTGTGGGAACCATCCGGAATTATTTTCCCACTATTTTAAATGAAATTCATTAAGAAACCATCGGATCACGAATCTACATATATAATCTCAATATAATGATCATATAATACTTACAGTACCGTAATTTTTTTTCAAATAAGAAATAACATGAGTTGCTATTATACTACGTCAGTCTATAAAGAAAGAATCTTTCATTCGAGGAATTGGAATGCAGTAATTAGAGCAGCATTTTGCGATATTCGATCAAATGAACCAAATATTAAGGTCTCTGAAATCCCTTAGTAAGTTGGTGGGATATTGAGGAAAATGTCTAATTGTCTTAGGGACACAAAAACGAAATTTTTATGCACCCTGCATTATCTCATTTGATAATCATGTACTAGACCAGTAATAATTCGAAATATTCATGAAAATGTGGCCAGTGATAATTCAAAAATAAATATGAGGCATTTTGCATATAAATATTTGTGGTTTGCTCTGCCGTAATTAATCTAGAAAATGGCGTCATGGAAGCTTGGTAAACAAGAAAAAACTCATTTTTCATTTTTTCCTTCGTTCATATGCCTTCCTAGATTACGTGTTTCACAACCAACTTGCAACACAAAGAGAATCGAAAGGATTATCAAGCACGACATCACTGATCTTCATCGTAGTGAAGACTATCACAGCTTCGATGGATCTGAAAACAATGGGTCCATTAGTCCCTCACCTAAAGGTGAACTCGAGCAGACAGTGATATTAACAACGGATGGAATGCTAGTATGGGTGGATGAATCTGGTCTCATCAACCAGGTTTCTTATCAAGACTTTTGTATTGACATGTAAGCGAACAAGTCTTTTTTTTTTGTCAATTTGGACACCTCGATGAAGTTAAATACAACAATATAGAAAAAGTCATCATGATATGTAACGAATGGAATTTAATTCTCCTTTGATTTCGGTTTAGCGTTGAGGAAAACGTATTTGTCGCAGTTTTATGCACACCTCCATGCAACGAGCGTCAACCATGTATTCGCAAATGTTGTCGTCAGGATAGCATTCTATTCAACTCTACATGTATGTTAAGCAACAGGCCTTGGACACCTCAGTTGTACTCCAGTCCAGCTCATCCTGTGTCCGATAAGGATGTATCTGGTCTTAAAATGAATTACAAAATAGGCAGACCAAGATGTGACGAGTCTTATGAAATCTCTCTCAGGGATGAGCCGGGCGAAAAGTAATTTTTAAAAAAAAAGTTTTAATAGTACAACACAAAAATTTACTTAAGACGAATTAGTAATGAATTTCATTTCTGTTTGCATAAAAGAATGTATTTGCTGCTCAATGGGACATTAGTTTTAGAATCTGGTGATTCAAAAATCTTCATCGAACCAGATCAATACTGCTTAGATGGTGCTGGATCTCACACAATCCTATTTCCCCCTGATAGCAGCAGTCCTGATTATCCGGACTATCCTTTAGAAATTGTACATTTTGGCGGAACCGAGGTTGATCAAATCGCCCTCATCTGTTTCTCAGAGGACAACATACTTGAAGATAAAGACGTATGCTAGTTTAACCTTTTTATCTTGCAAGAAACTGAATTACGCAATGATTTTTAGTGTTTTAATGACCCTACATTTTAATTTTTTTTTTATAAAAAACAAACAAATAGGTCTGGCGATTAAGATTGTACGCGTCTGTAAATCTTATTTCAACCTTCTTCCTACTTCTCACCGCTATTGTGTATGTGATTCTGTGGGAACACCAGAATATCCATGGGTGGCTGCAGTATTCCTACGTGATTTCCTTGCTTTGTGCAAATATCTTTCTTTCAGTAGTCCAATTTGCACCGGATTCACTCCAACACGAATGCTTAGTCTGCTGTAGGGTTATGGGTGAGTCATTTTTTGAAGTCGCTTGAAATATGATTGCAAAATAATTTATGTCTTGTAGATTTTTTTTTCAAAAATGAAAATGAATGTTTTTCATACATGCTTTAATTTTTTTAGGCTCGCTCATCCACTTTTCTTACCTGTCGGCATTCTTTTGGCTGACATCCATGAACTTTGATCTTTTCTGGACATTCAGGTGAGTGACATGATGATGGATGAGAATTTCGATTTTCAAATGCAAATTTTTTACTGACTTTTGGCTAAAGATGTTTTAAAAATTTCTCTAGTGGATGTCGCCCATTGAGAACTAGTACAAATACTGGGGAGAAAAAGAGGTATCTTGGATTTCTTCTCTTCTCACTTGGTTTTCCCACTTTGATTGCCGGAGCTGGTCTTATACTTGATAGTTTATTCAAGTAATTATACTTACATTTCGCAAATCATTGATATTAGAGGCTTATGATCATAAACAAATCATTAATGTTAAAACATTTACGAATACAGGGATGATCCGCATTTATACGTAATCACACCAAGGTTTGGAGAGAAAAATTGTTATTTTTATGGAGAGAAAGAAAAACTTCCGTACTTCTATGGTCCAGTTGGGTTATTGCTGACAATAAACTCAGTCTTTTTTATCTGCACTATATATTCGCTACACAAACTTCAAAATGATACAAAATTTGCAACCAGACAAAGCTCAAAACAGGAAAAGAAAAGGTAAAACCCCGAAGTGGATAATGAAGGAAACTTTCTATGCCATTATGCTGAGTTTGAGTATGGCAATCTCACATTCTACGTTTAAATTCCAGATTCCTGTTATTTATGAAACTGTTTGTGGTGATGGGGGTGACATGGATATTCGATGTAATTTCATGGGCGACTGAACAACTCAACCCAGACGAAAGACATTTCATTCGAAAAATTTTTGTGCCCACTGATCTCCTTATTGCTCTACAAGGTGTAGCCATATTTGTGATTTTCACTTGCAAGCCGAATACATGTCGACAGCTAGAAGCGCAGTTTAAGAGATTCTCGGTTTATCTTCAAGAGCAAAGAGGTACTCCACATGCGGTTGACTACCCCCAAACGCAAGTGCAGCTATTTTTCATCAGAAATGCTCAAAATAAAGGAATTAATTTCATGATGATCATGTATTAATCCCCGCAGATAAAAAAACCGATGGACTGAGCACAACCCAAGTTAGACTGCACTGCGTCGTTATTTGGATATGTTTGCTGATCATTCCTATCGTCAATAGACTAAGGGAATGTATGGGCTTCTGTTGTCGTGCGACAAGAACCCTTGAAGGGGGTCGTCGTAGCTTGAACCATAATAGCACATTGACCTCAACTTGGGACAAGACGCGGAAGACAAGGACGGGCAGCGACTGGTCAGTATCAACAGTAGTCACACACGTGGATAATCACATTGAACTATCAATGGTTCCCGTGGCGCCACCGGGAAAAGGCTAAAATAAATGATTTTAGTGTCCATTATTGGAATTTGCATATTCATATGAGAACATAAGATGCCATTATAAACAACATTATCTCATTTATTATTTTAATTACTATCATTTAAAATCAGTTAAGTATTACGTGTTGTACTTTTTGTAAGGTTTAAAATAACCATGATTTGCTTGATTTGCCACATTGTGATACAAATTGGTAATTTATCGAATTAATTCTAGTTCTATAATATTTTAAAATTTTTGCAGTCATCTAAATAATCTGAAACCATTTGACAGTATTTATTCATAAGATTCAGAATTATTAGGCAATTAAATTGAAGATTTGAATTATTTTAGAGTATTTCTCAGATGCTTTTAAAATAGATGTTTCATTCGAGTGTAAAAGACTTATACGACTCACATCACATATTCATTTACATTTCTGTTGTATGTGATATGTGAATCTTCGACTGTAGTTGATTTTCCAAAAGCTACAAATTGCTTTGTACAAAGACCAATCAAATAAATAAATAATAATTTTTTTTCTTAATCTATGCTTGTGCGACGAAACAATTTTATTTTTAAATTTAGAAAATTGAGGCAACTGGGACTGGAATGAGAACTTGTCCTCTTTCTTTTTAAATGGTTGAAGGGCACGAAGGTGGTTTGCAGGATTGAGTTAACATCTATTATTGTCACTACGATATTGAGCAGTTCAAATTTAGAATGACATATGTACATACATGGTTTTTAGGTTGTCACAAACCAACCTTCTATATGCAGGCCACAAATCGCGGTAAACGTGAAAAAAAATCACAAACACGATTGAAAAGTTTCATATCTGAAAGGGAAATCTAAAAAGGATTCCGTTACAGTTCCTCATGGAGAACCTCAGAGAGAGCCGCAGCTCAGGGAAAAACTCATTCTTGGTGTGGATATTGCGGGTTTCCTGCATTCCTAGAAGACTGATGCACGTCGTCCATTTCCAGTATCCAAATCATGAGGAATACCGAAGTGAATCACTCACAGGCTATGGACACATTGTTCCATTTTTGCATGCACATGCTTTTGATTTGTTCGTCGTGACATCCTTGTAGTAATGAGTTCTTATAATTATAAATTCGCAGACTTTTATGATAAAACTTAACTGATGCGCTTAAACGGAAATTACTCACCTCGAGGCACAAACGTCAGCATTTTTGCCTGTTTATTAAACGAATTCTCAACGATTCCTTCGAATTGTCGAAAGTAAATGTAGACTAATTAACCGTGGTAATTGTAAAATGCAGAGATTAATAGGGTTAGTTTTTTCCTTAGCTGTAATCGTGAACAAAGCATGCAGTTATGACTTAATTTTAAACGAATGTGAATGTGAGCAAGGAGAAAACTGCACAGCTACACCCTCTAATGCAAGTACTGAAGCATGGACAACCATTCATTATTACGATGATTATTCGATGCTTGTGAGGTAAACCAATTCTAATGAAGGAAACATGTTAAGAAATACTTTTAAAATTCATTTAATTTTAACAGTTTACAAACAGGGCAAATCTCATGTAGCCCCAAAGATGTTTCGCATAAAATTCTGATCAGTCTAGCAGATCAAGATCATGAATTTGGATTTCATGGCGAATTGTTAGAAGCGGGAACAGACTCCAGAGTAAATGTTTCATTCAACGACGCGGGGATCCTTCTGTTGACTCGATTGTCATTTCAACCAGTCTTCGAAGATTTTAGTAAAGAAAGCTACTGCGTTCGTAGGTAAATATTTATTTTTCAACACTTGGAAAGTTAGTTTCATATATGCAAATAGCTTGAAATTCCCTTGAATGTATTTATTAATTTTTTTGCAAATCCACCTAGAATCAATGAGAGCTACTCAATGCTGGAGATTTGCTGTGGCGGTATTCACAACTCATGCATTCGCAAATGTTGTCCATACGAACATGTATTCACGAATAATAGCAGTTCCCCGTGCATCTCATCAAATACTTTAGGATGGGAACTTCCTAAACTGACTCCGAAAAATGGG
>JAHZMX010001417.1:0-16035 GCA_027743895.1 Seira musarum | reverse complement strand
TCGTTGTCAGCATGAAATACGCAAATTATATGCATGAAGCCATGAATTTTTTAAGAGCCTTTCATCTCCCTATCTTCTTTACACTATGAGCTCGCAAATATAATGAAAATATTCTGCTGAAAATGGGTACGATTGGTATCCCCTTTTTCACTCGTGAGGAATGAAGAAACAATAGGGATAAACAAATATCGTATAATATGAGCATCCAATGAAAATAACACGCGTAAATTTGCATAAGAATACGATGCCAATTCAGTTTTATTTTCTTGAGATTTTTTTTCTTCACTTACGATCCTCCTCAGTTTGGCAATAAATGGGTAGACTAGCTGGACCACTTCCAACTGTTGTGAAAGCTTGCACCTGAACACTGTAATTGGTAAACTTGGCCAAACCGGTACAGATCAGATTCGTTGTTCCCGTTGTCTTCACTAATGGAGTGTCATCTTGTGCGGCATCCGCATCTGCTTTTCACCCGAGAGAAGAAGATATATATTTATTTTCACTAGCCTAATTTTCCAGATCATATCATTCCCAATTTGTTTAAACTCTGACCTAAGGAATCTGTATCAACTTGTTCGAGAATAACCCTATATCCTTTGATGAGACCTCTGGCATTCTCTGCCGAAACGGGATTCCAACTCAATTGCAAATTGTCAGATGTCAAAGCAGTACACTGGATACCCTCTGGATAGCCGTTGGGGACTAAATGGAGAAAGCAAAAAGAAAGAGAAAAAATGAGGAATTGGATATGTTCAAGTCTTCGAAATGAGAACCTTCTTTTGGCTTCTGTCGTACCATCCTCATGCGTGGTCACAATCATCGCTTCGGACATGGGTCCAGTTCCAATCCCGTTGTATGCTTGAACGATAATTTCATAGGATGTGAAAGGTACAAGACCACTAATAAGAAACTCTTGGAGAGCTTGCTCCTTCCGCTCAACTGTGCTGAATTGGTATTGTTCTCCCTCCCTGTGAGAAGTAAAGAGGATATTTAAGGGTTCATTGGAACCAGCAAAACTGCAATATAACTCGAGTGCGTGACAGTATTTTTGAAATAAAAGCATCACTCCTTTTTTTCCTTTTCCTCCCTCTCTCTTTCTATCTCTTGTTTACTTAATCTGTTCTGTGTAATCCCACGAGAAATCTTGAGGAGACTGTTCAAGTGCCAATTTCTTTCTACATTCGTTCTCTTGTATCATGTATTGGTGAAGAGAGAAAGAGAAGAAAGCTTTTAGTCTCCCATTTCACTTTAACTTCTCATCATCATTTTTATCTCATCTCCCCGCATCCCATCTCGCTTGAATTCTCAGTTTCGACTTTGACTGTATGACTGTTCGTTCTCTTCTGTAATATTACCTGAATCGCCGAAACCCTATATAGAAACCCAAAAGCTGACCATGGACCAAGTTTCTATCCGGATTTTCCCAAGTGACCTGAAAAAAGGCAATAGATTTCTTTCGTTATGCTTTGTTTTGATATTTAAAGTCATTCACCGGTACTTACAAATTACTAAACACAGACAAAATGTACATGATAAACAATTTCTTTCTTTTCAGTTTAGTTCCCCATTCTGTCAGAAGGACTTGTACAATTGTCTAGATAAACTGACTAGGATGGTATAGAAGTCGTTAGACTATTTTATGAACACGTTTTTCTTTTCTCGTTAACTTACTATCATTGTGTATTTGGACTCAAAATATATAGGTAATTAAATGTTATCATACTTGCACATCTGAAGAGCTGACAGCCTGTACTCGAACATTCCTTGCTTTCCCTTCCGGAGCCTCTCCGTCCGTCTTCACTTCAAAGCCCTTTGTCCACAAGAGAGAAATAAATTAGAAATAGTGCGATAAAAATGTTTGTTTACATTACATACATACCGGACCAACCAAGCCAAAACAATTTTATACTTATCTTATCCTTTCAATCAATGCACATACTACATCTCAAAAATGAAGATAGCTTGCTTGGCCTTTGAAGATATATACATTGAACAACTTGCAACAAAAAAGTAAAAACTCACCTCGCTTGCCTCACTTTGCCCTACTTCATTCTCAGCGGTTACAGTGAAAACATAAGATGTGGCTGGTCTTAAGTTTCGAATGGTTTCTGAGAAAACTGTACCGGAAACTTGGAGTTGTTCAAAGTCTCCGGGAACCTCCGCTGTAAAAAAAAGCAATTTACGTGCAGTCAATTAAAAAAAAAAACAAATTCATCCGTTTCACTCCATTTTATTCAACTTACATGGTTTATACTGTACTATAAATTGTTTCAAAGGACTGTTTCCATTTTGAGTTAGAATCCATCCCAAGCGGACATACCGACTACCTTTTGCAATCACATGCAAATTCCGAGGGATATCTGGAGGCTCTGTAAATTTTTAAGAAATTGCAACTTAAATCTACCCACTCTTTCCCAAGTAGCAAATTGTGAATTCCACTCTTGCTTTCGCTTTTGAAAGAAAGTAAATGATTAAATATTTCCTTTAACAAGTTCCGATGGCCAACTCATGCCCCATTTATCCGAAAAGCAAATTACGAGGAAAAGTAGAATCTTTGNCATGGTTTATACTGTACTATAAATTGTTTCAAAGGACTGTTTCCATTTTGAGTTAGAATCCATCCCAAGCGGACATACCGACTACCTTTTGCAATCACATGCAAATTCCGAGGGATATCTGGAGGCTCTGTAAATTTTTAAGAAATTGCAACTTAAATCTACCCACTCTTTCCCAAGTAGCAAATTGTGAATTCCACTCTTGCTTTCGCTTTTGAAAGAAAGTAAATGATTAAATATTTCCTTTAACAAGTTCCGATGGCCAACTCATGCCCCATTTATCCGAAAAGCAAATTACGAGGAAAAGTAGAATCTTTGTAAGCCATTTTGCTGTAGAGTACCTTGGACGTAAAGCCAAATGGCACGTTGGCTCTTCTCCATGGCGGTTAGCTGCATAACACACGAATCTCGCAGTGTCTTCACGAGCGACATTATTCACTGTCAGCTCGGACACGGTTGTTCCAACGCTGCCACTACCACTGTTGTTTAACACCCGAACACGATACCTATTTTGCCATTCATATATACACAAGTATGTTCACACCAGATAAAAAACGACCCTTCCATATAAAAGGTAACTAAAAGTGAAGAAGGCATGACCACCATCCCACTACAACTCCTTTTCCAACAGTTCCTTCCTTTGCTTTCTGTTTTTTCCTCAGGACACTCTCATAGATTTCAGATGCAGACATGCGAGAATTTATATTTGCCTTAGAAAAGCCTTTTATTTTTTCAAAGTAGAAAAGTCAACAAATAAAGTCTAGGGAGAATCGACAAAGAAGGAAAAGTCTTATAGTCTTACAGTAAAGGTAGAGAGGAAACAGGACAATAAAACAACAGGAATCAAGATATTCCCTAAGACAAGGGAAAATCCCGGTGAAAAAAAATACCATGGGGTCCTTACCCAGCAGGAGTCCTCATCCCGATTAGGAAATACATTTACAAGAAAAGAAAGGGTTGTTGGTTTGTTTTTGCAGTACTTGTTGTAGTACTTCTTCTACCCGACCCCAGTGATTACGACGATGATAATCATGATATTTACCAATGTGTATAAGTATCACAGTCTACATTTCACTTTTTTGGCAGAGTAAAAAATGCACTCATTTTGTTCTGTGCAAACTTGCTTTTAGACCTCCCCAGTGATTAATGCTAATGCAAGTAGGTAGGCATGTATAATTCTGTCCAAGAGGCGCGCCTGAGGAAAAAAGTAACTTTCTGGGAAACTTCATAAATTTTAGAAGGGAAAACAACAAGACTTATTCCTTTGAGTCTTTTGTTTCTTCAAAACGAAAGCTTTAATTATTTAGCTGGGGTTACATTTGAGGAATGAGCAATTCCTCTGATGGAATTTAATGGTTATTTAGGTTGGAACATGGGGTCACACAAGACAAAAAGATAACACTTCTCTTAAAAAATATCTTCGGTTTTTTGTGGTCTCTTCCACTTGTCCCTACTGTAAATCCTTCAACATTCACGGAAAATGGTGATTGGTTTATTTGGCAAAGAGAATTTATTTTGTGGTAGTGGTTGGTTGTAGCGGTAGGAGGCAAAGCTTCTTCTTTGAAAATGTTTTTTCACTGACCTGGAATTTGCCAAGTCAGGTTTAATTTCTTCCGTGCCTTTCTTCCATCCCACAGCCAAAAGAGGTGGATCACCTTCGAATTCGCAACGAAGCACCGCATTAGCCCCGACAGGCGAGCTGACATTTTGTTGTGGCTCCTTGATACGCATCGGCACTATAAAAAGGGATGGGAATAAGGCACAATAAAAATTTACATGTTCTCAGCAACAAATGAATCCTTAGCCTTAATCCGTTCTACTAACACCACCAGCACCATAAGGGGTAAAGATAAAAAAGGTGTGTGATAGTAGAACAACGAGAGTTTTTGGTTGGTTAGTTCGGAAAATTCATCAGGATGAAAAGTAGGTCAAACCGCGCGGTATGCCATGGACTTTGGACGAGCAGCAAGGAAGGCTACACGAAATAATAATTTGGTTTAATCGAATCCTACCATAAGAGCCCAAGTTGAAGAGAAGAATTAGCCTTTTATCCCTGCGCTTTTCCATCTACTTCAAAATGAATATTAAGCAATATCCTATCACAAAACTTTATGCACGTACGGCTTTTTTCTTCGTAAAAATTCATCTTGTTTGTTTTATTAGATGAAAAAAAATCTATAGGATCATTATGCACCCTTTGAAATAGATTTGGCCTATAAGCGAGTGTGAAAGTGAGTAACAAAGTGGCAAAGAGAAAGTGACATTGGTGTGCGTTCCCGATACCGGGAGAGAGAACGAGACGAGAATGCAAATGTTTATGTTTGGTAATAATCATAACGAAAAAGAGAGTCCAGAAGAGATAAGGAAAAAATAACCACAACAGAAAAAAAGTCTCTCTTCACATCATGGCGAAAAAACTCCATCATCGTCATCGTCATCCTCATTCTATCTATTCATCCATGATAGGAATAAAAATGAAAGGAGAATGTGCCTTTCCATGAAAAATATACTAACTCGAAAATGGCTTCATTTTGATAGAAAACCAAAACTAAAGCTGAAATTTATAAACCAACCTCATCATTACCGTTACTATCATACTAGCAAACTAAGAGAGAGATAGTACGAGTGAGTGCATCAAAATGCCATTTCGTGTCACTCTCCTTTTCCCTTTCATTCCACTATACCTATAATAAAAGAGTCTTTGTCTCTCGTTGGATGTGAAAATGTGGTAAAATGCTCATTGGGTGATGGGCATGTCCGATTTCTAAAATTATTTAGTGAAATCTGGAATGTGGATTATCATTTAGGTCAAAATAAAATAATAAATTGATGAAGTTCTACCGTGCAATGATCACCGGATATAACCTGCGGGTGAACAACCAGACATTATACCTATTCAAAATGTCATTCCTGATGAATGGAAAAAATGTTGAGGTGGATGGATAGAATTCCTGATTTGGAAATTGACTCTGACGAACAGCTAACGAATAAATAAACCTGGTGTAAATGCATCCACCACAGATAGTACTTAAATCATGAAATTGCAAGTGATAATATTTTGCGTTCTGTCTGTCTCTCTGTTACACTCACGACAAAAATGATGATGATGATGATGAAAAAGGCAATTACAAAGTTTTTTGAAAGGGGAAATTCGCCGAAAATTGGAAATGTGAGGAGAATACATTGGCTTTCATTTCGTAGTATACTTTTTTGTTAGTTTCGTAGAGTGGAAAGAGCAAAAGTGTCGTGTCAGAATGTCGATGAGAATGAATCTAGAGTAATGTGGGGTGAAAGCTCAGAACTCAAGTCATTTATAGTTCACTCTTAATGAAAAAAATGTGTTCCTGTCGGGGACTAAACAAAATAAAACCAGAAAATGAGTTGAAACCTGAAAGTGTACATGACAAAAAAAGAGAGTTGTGTAGGGAATGAATCGTGGTTTTCCCAGGAACCACACACAATAATAACCAGAGAAAACGCTGGAACATGGCTCAGGGAAGGGGAAGGGGTGAGGAATAGAATAGCAATTTCAGAAGATCTTCACAATTATTACGTCAGTGTTGTGTGTTTTTTTCCAGACTTACCGTTTACGACAACGCGAATGACTTTGCTCAAACCGGATCCAATGCCATTTGAAGCTTCACAGAGGTAAAAACCATGATGAGTTTTGCGGGATCCATGGATGAAAAGTGTGCCATTTGAATATGAAACAGGATCCACAAGTGAGGAAATTGAGCTTGGACCAGGGCCTGTACCACCATTACCACCACCAGCGTTCGTTGACATCATCATCATCATCCCATCCACCATTGTCATCTGCTGATGTTGTTGATAACCAGGGATTTTTGAGGAGCCCATGGATAAAGAGTTACTTGAGATCATGGGAATATCACGAAAGTTTTCTGGCCTGTCACCTGAATCACAACGAAAAAAATCATGAACAAAAATTGAATTAATATGTTTTTATATAAGAAATTAAGTTGCACAAAAAGAATCTCAATAAACTACGTAGGCTGCGAGATAAGATAGAGGTTCATAAAAACGTCTTGGTAGTTCTTTAAGATTATATGACCTATTTTTACGATTCCATTACGTCTACATAATGAAAGTTTAAGTAACCGGAAAATTCTCAGGAGGAAAGCCAAAAAAAAAAGAATCTTTATGAAGTCATAATTCACATTGTAGAAATTCAATTTTATTTTTTGCTTATGTATGCAGCCTCCGTAACTAATTTTATTCGCTTTCTACTGAAATCTCGGGAGATTGAAAGTTTTTATGTTCTTTGCAAATTGTTTACTGTTTTACGAATTATATGATGGGTCTTAAAAACAAGGAAGTTAATTTACTGCCTAGTGAAAACACTTGTGACAGAAAACAGCTTTGAAAATATTTATGTATGCATTGGGGCAACTTGATAACAAAAACGTCTTTCATGGTCTACTTATTTCATCTTAAATAGCCGTGGGGACATTGTTCTCAAGCAAAAACGGGACTTAAAAAAACTATATCTATATCTAAGTCTAAATATTTCACATATTTTTGTATTTTAATTCTTTGAAATTATGGAGGCAGAACGGTAAAGTCCACCCCAGGCTAGGGTTAAATTCTTGGACCATTCTCTGTCATGGATGAAGTAATCGCGAGGGAGTTCGTGAAATGAATAATTTATGAAGAGTAAAAAGAAATCATTCCTTCGAAAGCTGAAGTTCTATGCTTTCCCAACACCAATCCCACGTATCAAATATAAATCTTATCATATGAGCATTACTAGAAATGATAAAAGACAGAAAAATTGTGCCTTTCCGACCTTTCTCCTCCTAAACGCTCTAAAAAATCTCTAGAAAATGTTGGTCACAATAATATGCACTTACTTGCTGCTCTTTTCCACGAAATCTTGGGCGAAGGAAAACCACGGGCTTGACATGAAATTGTAAGGGACTTTCCTTCCACAACCTCATTGTCCTTCGGCTCATCCACCCATTTTGGAGGAACTGAGCAGTGAAAAAAGATACATGAAATTTCATAAATCCGCCTAAAAATATTACATTTTTTTCACGCAATTTTCAAGCAAATAAAGCGGTGCCATAAGTAAAGTGCATTAATAGTGGTAAGCTATTTATCAAGCATTATTATTATGACTATTACTTGAACTAAAATACTTTACTTTCAGTCCAGTCATGCAAGAGCTACATTACATTTTGACAAATTAAAGTGCAAAGCGGTTTTTCTCTGACTATTGTTATTTGAACGAAAATGTCATCGTCACCACTTGTGTTCACTTTCATTATTTTCAACCATATCATCCCCATTTTAGACTAGGGCTGGAAGCGTCATATTGTCCATTTTCCGAAGTTCCAAACCACATCAATTCCTTTCATGGCACAACGACTTAAAAAAAAACGATTTGCAATTGCAAACTCTTTTCACCCAAAACGATAGTGATAGCGTTCTTGACGATGATGATGATGATCACGGTAATGATAACCCTTCTCCAAACAGTGATGATGCAATGTGATGCGACGAGAAGAGATCCAGTTAGAACTAACCTATTTTCCACACCACTGTTTCTCCGACTGGTCATTACACGAAGGGAAGAAGGAAGTATCGAAATTTTGGGTTGGCAATCACATCGCATCGGCATCCCGAGGATATTATTGAGGTCAAACTGGCCACAAGACCTTGTCCAACCATCTGCGACCCTCTTTGGACTTTTCCAACTGACTACTATAGTATACAATCCTGAGCAAATACAATTGACACAAATGAAGAAAGAGAGTGAAAATACCAAAGCGTGCACCGTGTTTCCTCATATCATGAAAGTGGAGAAATAAATTGAAAAAAAGGACAAGAAAAAATTGTTGGTTTATTTTTATGGAAGACTTAGAATTAACAAACTGAAATGAAAAAGAATTCTTGTTCTCAGTTCTCATTCTCATCCCGTAATATCTCTTCAGCTCGTGTGAGTCGACTGCGACAGGGAATTATTTCAAAACATGAAAAAAAAATCCTTCTACCCTTATCACATCTAATGGCATTGTAATGTAGACTAATTGGCAACAATATTTCAAATTGTTTGTGACCATTTTCTCCATGACGGAACTTAAAAGACAGTGAATGAAATTAAGCACGATGAGTTTGCGTACTCGCGTGTTACACGTCACGAGTGAAATTATAACAAAGTAGCTTTAGGTACTTGTAGTGTTCATCAGAAAAAAATGAAAAGTTAGACTTGAAAGTACATTGGCCCCACATACACTGTTAAACTCACAAGTATCATTAGAGGGCTCTAAATAAAGTGCTATAAAATTAGATGAATGGCATAACCTTGCCTTTTCCCCTCCACAAGCCAAACCAGCTAATTTTTCTCCTCTGAAAGTGTATAAGGATAAACTTGCTACTTTTATTTCCTAGAGTATTTACGCAATTTGCCAGAGAAAAGTGAGCTCGAAGCATCATTTTTAATCTAATATTCATGGAGTGTGTCTCTCTCGAATTCAGTCATTGCGTTACATATAATGTAAGCAACTTTAATTTTTTTTTGCATTCCATGCAAAACTTTCCCCTCTATGAATTCAGGATGAATCTTTTAAACTCATCTCGAAATCCTCCCACGACTTGACTTTCCCCAAAAAAGGTATCTCTTCTCTGCAGTCACGTCAATATTTCCTTAGGAAAACATTAAAGATTTTGCATAGAGAGAACCATAATATGAATCCTGGTACAGGAAGCACAGTAACAATTTCCATATTATTATTACCTACACTCATGTAACGACAATGTACATCAATAATGGATAAAGAGAGAGAAGGAAAAAGCATAACATAAACAGCCGCATTCCAGCAGTCTCACATTCGAAACTTTGTGAAAGAAAGCTGCAGTGCGAAAATAGAATGACTTTTTTTTTGCTACTGCCTCTGGTCTAGTCTAGAGGCGGCTCGTGTGTGTCATGTCATAAGGCAAGACATAAGGGATATGAAGAATGGGATAGTGCGTACTTAATGCAACTTTTATTGTGAGCATAATATCGTGAGTGAGCAATAATACAAACGGTGATTGTGATTGGTGCAGTATACAGTGCTTATTATAGTAACTTCTTTTTTTGTGCTCGTATGTGCTTTCATTTTTAGAGCGGAAGTGATTGTGCCTCATGATACGATTATTATGGAGTAAAGGAAATTATTATCATAATTTATTTTTTGTTTGTTTTTACTGTACCACGAACAACCAACTCGTTTGTTTTGGTGACCTCTTCGACAGAATTGGATATTTTGCAGGTGTAGTTACCACTGTCCCTTTCTGAGTCTACCCGCTCGATAATTAGAATTGAGGAATATGCATCCACCTGCATTACTTTTGCATTGGAGGGTGGTTGCTGTTGCTGCTGCTGAGATGAAGGTGGTGGTGAGAGCGTTTGATGATGCTGAGCTATCGGGGTGTTTCCTGTGATCTGGACTCCATCCTTCAGCCAAACAACGGATAGGTTGGTCTCTTCGATGTCGCCTTGCTCGACAGAACATACTACTTGTACGCGAGAGCTTTGGGAAACAGGAGAAGGGAAGGTATATGGTGCTATCCTGGGCGGAACTGAAAGAAAATGATGAGACGAATTCAGCACATGAAATAACAGGAAGTGAAAAAAGACACACCTGCTATAGTTCCCATATCACTTCTTTGCTCGTGTAAATGAGCTACCTCATTACGCTCTAATTTTACACTGGTTTATTACCCGTGGGACGACTTCTCATGAAATTACACGTAATTATTTTCACATTTTCATTTTCTGAAAGAATGAAGCGGATTTTTTTTAGAGAAAGCGACAAAGCGAAAGCAATTTAGCGTCAAGCGAAGCTTGAGAAAGTAGCTTGTGCGTTCATTCAAAATAATGTGCAGTGATTTCTTTTTTACCGTGGACAACAAGCTGCTGCGTGAGTGAAGCGTGTCCTGCGCTATTGTGAGCAACACAGCTGTCTGGTATATTAAAAAGGAATTCCTGAATTAGACAAAAGTTCATAAACTCCGCAATTTAGTTCATGAGATTATTATCGTCGATGAGATAGTGATGACCTACAGCTTCCCGTGTCATTCCAAGTTACATGAGGAATCTGGAGGGCGAGAGCGTCAAAGTCTCCAATCCTATGTGTGCTCATGGAAGCGTCCGAATGGGACGAAGGACGGGAAGAGTTCTTTGGACCGTGTATTGGAACTGAATCCTTAAGCCATTGGAGTCGAATGGGAGCATCTCCATCGCTTACCACACAAGTTACAAAAATGCGTTCTCCTTCCTTCGCAACTTCCGGAAAGCTGAAAGGGACTAGCTTAGGGGGAACTTTTATACAGAGAAAATGTTTTACTTTCACATGAGGTTTTCGATCATTTCCCTGACTTCATGCATATTATGTAAAGCGAACAGAAAAATTGTCTCACCCACGACATTTATGTGAACTCCTCGTCTGTTGGAATTCCCATTTTTATTTTTTGCGGTGCATGTGTACCAGCCAGAATCAACTGCACGGTCCACATCTCTTATCGTTAGTGTCCCATTGGGGCTCACATTCTGTCGGATAGTTGATGGTAACAATTGTTCATCCTTCTCCCAAGTTATAGAAGAGATGGGGTAACCTGCGACTGGACATTTGATGTGGAAACTTTTTCCAGCAATGGCAGTCACTGTACTTGGCATATTTCTAACAAACGGTGCACCTAAGAGTATTTTAAGATTTTCAAGATTATTTTCAACGTGTTTGGAAGAAAGAAATAGAATTATTATGATTTCAAGCACGATTTTTTCAATAAAAAACTATTTTTTTTAAAAGAATATACTTGGTACATTATTTCCTGCCTTGTCGCCATCATTCTACTTCCGAAAAATTCAATTTCTTTAAAGGAAAGTTCCACATAAAAAGAAATAGAAAAAGTAGAAACTTCTTCATTCTTTGAATTAGACACTTCAACAGAATCATAATTTGTATAGGTCATTGCTTTGGTTGCATGCAAACAGGAGTGAAACGCCAACGCTTCACTTCCTTTTCGGTGCTGATCTTAAGGGCACTAGGTTTTACTGATATGTTCAGCGTATTCGATGAAGCCAACGAAACCAGTTCAACAAAAGGAACAAAGCCAAGTATTTTTGGTGAACCATGGTGCGCGCCACAAGGTAAAAGTCACGCCTTTCAAAAACATTCAAAAGTCAAAAAAGAAGTTTCTTTTCAGAGGAGAATAGAAGCATTACATTGACCATTCTATACCTTCAAAACCGAAAGACGGAAACTTTTTCTCACGGTCTCATTCACGTGAAAGAAAGATTTCCCTTTAAAATGCTCTTGAAGAAGAACAGAAATGCTCACTTTGATATAAGCAAAATAAGAAAAAAGTTTTACCGTAGATGTTAAGTCGAGCGGAATGTGAGGTGGAACCCAACTTGTTGGCAGCAAGGCAGCTGAATTCGCCTCCATCCTCCACACGAGTTGAGGTTATATTGACATGGCTCACCACGTCTCCATTCAGTGTCACATATTGGCCGATTAAAAGTCTGTTTTAAGTTGGATACAATATCACTCGCTGTATGTATTTCCTTGCGTCAATACAAAACATTTTTGAAAACTGACCTGTCCGTATGAGGAAGAGGAAACCCATCCAGAAGCCATGATATCTGAGGGGTAGGATTGCCTTGAGCAGAACACTAGCACCAAATGATTCTCAAATTATTTTTTACGCCAGGATTTATTTGTATTATTCCATTTCACACATTAACGCTTCCTTACCTTTAATGAAACGGCTGGACCCTCTCTTAACGTTTGGGAAATGAACCGATATACCATTTGCGGATGAGAATCTATATTTGAAGAAACATAGAAATACATAATGCCAATGAAATATTTTGACTGGATCCAAGAAGAAAGTTACCCCATAACTTTTCCCAATAAAAAATCTGATAGCGCGTGTGGGATAGAGATGTTTACAGCACTATCAAATAGTTCTACTTTTATTTCACGAAAGAGAGAAACTCTCTAAAGAGGAAAATTTTGTCTGAAAATGGAAATCCAACACCTTTTACAAATCTACATCAAAATGAAAGTTCACACCTTTCCCTTCGTTTAATGGATTGCATATAAAATCTCCAAGCTTTTTCCTTGTTTCACTGACGTGTACACAGTGGGAGTTTTGCCTCCAATGAAATCTAAATTTGCCTAAGTAAACCAACAGGAAAATTTTGGAGAACAACAGAAAGCCAAGGAGAAACCACACAAGCTTACCATACCGCTATTACCATGTACAATTCTTTCCATCATTCCCCTTTTAGTATTTTCCGCCACCACCGTCATCACTATCCACAGCTATTCTCTTTTCACTTCCTTATCATTCCTCCACTTCAGGAAAATCAGCTCAGAGTGCATATTTCCATTAGAATTTACAATTTTTTTTTCAATCTCAATCTGCTTGACTTTCATTTTCCACACACAATGCCTCATACCTACCAAAAAAACTTTATGCTATGCATGTCAATGGAAATGTATCAAAACGTCTCTCTTCATTCCCTCTGTCTCTCCAATTAAAAGTGAGGCAGCTGTCGGGCAAACATAAAAAAGATGAGATGAACACCCGAGCACCTCTTTCTCTCCTTTCCATCATCTCACGCGCTTTTTCATCCTCCTACATTCCATCCGCATACATTTTATCTGTGTATTTGAGTCCTGCCTCCACAAAGAGCTTGATTTCTGTGACAAACAAGAAAGTCCTTTTTATGCCAGAGTATCACTTGAAAAGGGAGAATGCTTTCATTCCTCTCAGTTTAGCGGTGTAGTAGTAGTAATAGTATCTCTTTTTTGCGGACTTGTTAGATTATTAATATGGGTACATGGGTAGTGTTGAATGAGGAGCGTGGGATGTGACGTCGTGACATTTTAAGACTTTTTTGGTGAAACGATATAGATAGTAAAACTCATCTTTTACTCCCCCTGTAATATTCAATTTTCCGTGAATGAGAAGCGGTGGAATTATGATTATGATGAAATATGAAGTGCCTCTCAACTTTATTTATTTCCAGATGCTTTCCCTGCAAAATGCATAGTGTTTTAGAGATAGCTTAAATAAATTTTGATGACGGTCATCAAGTAAAAGAAGAGTTGTACTGTCAGACAGTTTTTCCTCTAAAAATTAATTAGAAGTGTGGAGTGGAACGAAGCATGAAAAAATTTAAGATGAGCCTTTACCTCCAAGTCTCAATTCTGCTGCAGCTTGTGCCATATCCGATTCAGACTTGACGAAACACTGATAAATACCCTTGTCTTCCCTCTGGACTGTAACGATTCTCAACTTGTCTCCAGACGGGGAGAACGACATCCTCAGGCTTGGTCTTATTTCCGTGCCATCCTTTCTCCATGTGATCGTAATGGCTGAGGGCTGATGGTGAGGAGACGTTGATGGAGGAGTGGAGGAAAGATCGAAAGCTCGATTTGTCCAACATGTCAACTCCGCACTTTTCCCGATATCTACGGTTAATACACTTGGGACAACTTGCACTTCTAAAGGCTTCGTCACTACCTGAGAAGCAGCATACGGAGAAAGCAATTTGACATTATCGAATTCCCCATTTCATTACGCATCGTATCAAATTCAAAGTAAAGTCGGCAAGGATAAATATTTCAAGTCATTGTACTGTACCACGTCTATTCGGTGACGATCTGAGCCTGAGGTGTTGTTTGCCACGCACATGTACGTCGCCTGGTCTTGAGCTATCACATTCTCAAAAATGATTGCACTTTGGCGTATTCGAACTCTCTCTGAGGAACGGAGGGGCTCCAGACCACCGTAGCTCAGCATTTTCAGCCACCTGCAAAAAACGCAAACCATTACTTTTCTACCTGACTAGTTAAATCATCGTCAACGGCAAGCAAATGTTTTCCTGTGAAAAGTTACGACTGTTTTGGAGGTGGATGCCCTTCGGAAAGACAGAATACAACACCGACATCTCCTTCCTTAAGTCTGACCCTGTTCGTCCTTGAAAGAATCCTTGGCGGGGAGTTGCTCAAAGGTCCTGTTTTTAACTGGAGCCTAGCCGAGTTTTCACTTAGCTGCGTTTCATCAGTCAGTCTGTTCACAGTTCTGCAGCGGAACGAAGAGGAAGAGTCGTTCCGACTGACACCCTCAATTAAGAGCTCGCCAGAGGGGGCCATAAAGTATCTACCTCCTGGGGAGAAGTTTAAATACACCCAAAACTTACATGAAATCCTTCATTTTTATGTAAATTTCCTCCTCACCCACACAATTAAATTATGTAATTTCTGTGTATTGCCACACGCCATTACCTCCGCCTGAATGTGGAGGAAATATATTCAGACTTGAATCCTTCACCCAGGACGTTACCGACACAAAATCTTTTACTGGATCTGGAACAACACATCTCAGTAGAGCATCGTTCCCCTCGCTCGTGTACGCGCTTTCCACCCTCACGTCAAATTGCTGATTTATCACTATAATTAAATGTTTACACATTTTTTAGAAAAGAAGACGCAACACCAAGGAATATTTTTCTTTCTTTCCCCCACTTAATTACGAAAATTCACGCATTTTTCTTCTTCATTATTGGTCTAAAAACCTACTTTTCTACCATTTTCCCTCCGTTGAAAGTTTAAAAAAATGAAAGTTAACTTTCTCTTTCTCTCTCGTCGCCTCAAGTTTCCCCTCCACTTCATTTACATTTTATTATTCAGAATTGCTGAATATGTATAAGTTTGTGAAGTAGAAATAAAGTAAGTAGCTCGATTAAATATACGAAGCTTCATAAATTTCTCTGGTGAAATCTAGAGAAGAAGCGGTTGGTTAACTACCTCTCATTTTTATCATTTGAGAAAGTGGGGGAAATAAGCAAAAGCAAGTAAAGTCGATTTCACGCTAGCTCACTCAGAAAAAATACAAGCCTTTTTTTGGTGAAAACCGAGAAGCAAACCCAGAGGCAAATATTACACTTGTGTTGACTACTTTACGAGCGTAAGGAAATCCTATTTTTTTAAGTAAAAAGATTCCGCTAGTTTTTTTCAGTATAACTTTCATCGCACATATTACATGGTTGAGTAGACACTGTATATATTATAATGGGTTGTGTCGTGAAAGCCTATTTTCATGAAGCATTTTTAAGACTTTCACTTCTTTCTTTTTCTCATGGTATTTTGTGTCGTGCGCGGAAAAGAATAAGAGGAAGATTTTTCCGTGCCCGACAAGGCCTGGTTTGGCCAGATGACGGCCAAAAAATAAGTTGAGAAGAATATAGCATGCGGGCATGCCATAATTATTTCGGCTATATTTTCCTCTACCCAAAAGTTAATGAACTTTTTTTAAAAGAAAGTTGTACCTGCTCTCACGTGAATATCACGACTTCTAATTTTGCCCACAGAGTTGACAGCAATACACACGTAAGTTTGGTCGTGTATGTCTGGTCTGTAGTAGGAAACGGCGAATGGTGGGAAGTACAAGGTTCCATTGG
>JAHZMX010001416.1:0-18531 GCA_027743895.1 Seira musarum | reverse complement strand
TATAGACTCCCTCATGACAGGCATTCCAGATCAAGTTTGTCGGAGAATTCAAGAAAAGAATCTATTTTCACAAGTGGATCTTATGAATGCATTAGACATTATAAGGACGGAAGCAGCCATATGTCACCTAAATGGTAAAAAAATAGTTATGCTATACAATATCTATGAATTCATCCTGATCTCAAGTTAGTAAAAATGTTATTTAAATATACAGAGCTAGAGACCCTAAGAATCGATGGATTTACGTCTTCGTTGATGACCGCAGTTACTGGTTATCTTGCTTTTTGTCATATGCCAAACTTGTGCAACATTTCTATTAAGACAGACATCATAACGGTATGACCCCTACATATTGATTATGTCCTGAATAATGTATCATTTCATCACCAATTATATTTCATGAATTTCAGCTTTCCAGAGAATGCCGTAGAGTCCTTGGAGAAACATTACATCTCAGTCTCCTTGAATTTTTCTAAAATCTAACAGACCGGAGAACCCTTTCTACTACAACCGTAGAGAAATTAAAGATTTTACGATGCGATGAAGTTTGGAAATTAGCACAAAAGTCTCTGAACAAGTTTGTAATAAATACTGTACAGTAAATGGGTGTTGTATTACCGTTCGGAATGTAATAGTACTTGTATTTCTCAAGGTCATCATTACATTTTCTAAAAGCTATTAGGTCTGTCTACTTAAATACTGCAAATCAATTTACTTGACTAAGTGAGCAAAAAGGACTGGTATGGCCAGCTCTCTGATCATCGACAACGATAATAATTAATTAACAACATCCGCTTGAAAAATTTAATATTTGTTTTCCTAAGTAATCTTAGCCCTAGCCATTTTCTTTTTAAACCCTGGCAAATGAATTTTTCAACGTCAGATTTTAGCCTTGCTGAAACCACGCTTGTCTAGCATCACTTATCATCTGAGCCAAACAATGGTGGCCAGTAAATGGCTTATTACGGCCAAGCAACACGGAGTAATGGCATTGTTGCATGCAAAACAAGGAAATCAAACTTAAAATTTGTAACGATTACATACATACATGAAAACGCAGCGCTGCTGGAACAAGTCCAAATATATCTTCTTGTGCCTTGCAAAATTTTCGCAACAATAAAAATTAGCTTATCAACAAGGAATCTTTGTTTTGACTGAACATTCAAATTATTGCTTTCAAAAACTCAAAAACTTTTTGTTCATTGCCTATTTATTTCATATAAATTAAATCTATGATTCATACGTTGTATAAACATTGTACGAAAAGATTTTAGAAGCGGTAGTCAATTGAAGTCACCGACGTTGTTGGAATGGACAACTGTAGGAAGTTAAAACCTTAAAATAATACTATTTCAGCTTTCATAACGCATTTGAAATTAGTCATGCTTTAGGTTTAGTTGAAAGTAACCGATAACGCTCCTGGCACTGGCTTTCACATATCATCATAAAGTTATCAATTCATTTCAAGCACTTTCAGTTTTGAGACAATTAAGTCGTCAAAAATGGTCCTGTTTTTACTGTGCCTATTAACATCCTTGACTTTAGTTTCAATTGCAATTCAGTTAGAAAATCCTGATTTGATGCCCCAGTGTGTTGGCTCTGACTCTTGTGAGAGTCGAAGTACTACGTGTTGGAAAGTTTTAAAAAATCAGACAAATTTTCATCTACACGACTGGGTTGAGTCAACCCGACATTATTGTCCATTGAATGATGAGACTGACGGTGTTAGTCTCTTCTGTTGTCAGAAAAATTCTGAATTTGGTTAGTTTTTTTAAACTAAAATAAGTGCAAAAGTATTCTATGAATTGTTTTGTAATGTTGTTCTTTTGATTCGCAGCAAAAATCATAGCAGCAAATGCCGCACGTCCAAATCAATTTCCCAACATGGTTTATGTGTCTATTATTTTCCCTGGTTCCATTGATGCTGGTGGTAATTGTGGTGGGTCCATTTACAACAAAAGATGGATAATAACAGCAGCGCACTGCCTAATAAACAGTGAACATAAAATTGCCAGACCTGGACACATAAAAATTTTCGTGGGAATAAATCACNTAATTGTGGTGGGTCCATTTACAACAAAAGATGGATAATAACAGCAGCGCACTGCCTAATAAACAGTGAACATAAAATTGCCAGACCTGGACACATAAAAATTTTCGTGGGAATAAATCACATCACCAACAAAAATCGCATTTCAAAAAGCCAGGTTTACACTGGAGTCAGAATAGTGGTTCATCAAGGATACAGATACATAGTTCCAATCAAGAATGATTATTGCTCTCATTCAGGTTGATCGAGAAATTACCTATTCTAAATATGTCAAACCGTTACGAGTTGCTCCAAAGGGGTTTGTTCCCAAAGGTAATCTTTTCATTTATGCTAAGCCATACATCTTACATTTTATTACAAAAATTGTTCGGAATAATTTAATTTAGGGACAGCCTGGCTGGCTGGATATGGAACTACAGATGCAGGTGAGATTGGAAGGATCTCAAAATTATAATATTCTTCGGGAAAAATACGACAATAATTCAAATGCTTTAGTGTATGGCTCCTGAATTGGCATACATGAATTAACAATAAAACGTGACAATGAGAATGAGGATTTCTCTTTGTGTATTACAAGGCGTCTCAACTGGAGCTTTACTGGCAGGAAAAGCAACTATATACAGTTCTGAGGACGAGCAGTGTAAAAAAGTCGTTCAGAGATGGGGACTTCTTACACAAAATTTTTGCATCGGAGGTGGCACAGAAGTCACTGGTGAGACTGCTCTTGCCTTTTGTTTTTTGGTGGATTTGTGATTCCATTCTCACATTTCCCAAAAAGTAGCACTCTTATTTTCTGGCCATCAACTTTACAGCAAGCAGCGGAGATTCAGGCAGTCCGGCATTTTGTGAAGACCACAAAGGAAGACCTATTCACTGCGGAGTGACATCGTTTATTTACGATATCGAATGTAAAACTAGAGGTCGAAAGTGTGCCAATGCAGGAGTTTCTGAACATCCTCCAGCGGCATATCTAGAGGTTTCTAAATTTACAAAATGGTTAAGAGATATTGCGGGTAAGTATGCATTAATGAAAGTTAAAATGAAAATGCCATTTCAATTGAGACTGTACGTACACCTGTGCTATTCCATTGCAATCCAATTTATATTTGCAGGTTCTCAGGAAGAGTCTGAAGTAATGGTGGCATTCAATTAGTGCTCTTTACAAGTTCACAAAGGAAGACCTATTCACTGCGGAGTGACATCATTTATTTACGATATCGAATGCAAAACCAGAGGTCGAAAGTGTGCCAATGCAGGAATTTCTGAACATCCTCCAGCGGCATATCTAGAGGTTTCTAAATTTACAAAATGGTTAAGAGATATTGCCGGTAAGTATGCTTTAATGAAAATTAAAATGAAAATGACATTTTAATTTAGACTGTACGTACACCTGTGCTATTCCATTGCAATCCAATTTATATTTGCAGGTTCTCAGGAAGAGTCTGAAGTAATGGTGGCATTCAATTAGTGCTCTTTACAAGTAAATCTAAATCGTTGCTGGTTGCAAAAGTATGGTAGTTGCATAAAAAAGCAGCGCATGAGGTAGTGATTGAGCAAGAACAATCTCAAAATGTGTTCCCCTTTTAAACTTATTAGGTAATCTCTAAATGTTAGTACGTACGAACTTTGTTTTAAAAGTTTAGTAAGGTTCTTTGAGTTTCAAATGTTCTTGTCTGATAGAGTTACTTAATGTCATATTTTTTATATTTTATTCTCAAAGCTTTAAGCAATTTTTCATAATGCAAACAAAACGTATCATCATCATGATTCACTTCATAGGGGTTAGCAATTGAACAAGAAGGTAGAGTCAAACAATTTCCCCTCTTTCATGTATTTTTTTCAGTATTATTATCTACTTTCCCTTTCGGCTTCTTCATTCCTTTTTTCATTGCTTTTGTTTGGATTCATAGAAAATTAAAACGTTTTTTAAGCCACAAAGAAGATTATGCAAAAAAGGAAATTGTTCTGGAGGATCAGAGTTTTTTCGCAGTCAAGAAGCACAGTTAAAGGATATGAGATGACTTATGATAATGTATAAGTAGCTACAGTCAGTCTTGTTCATCATGTTGTATTTACTTTTCGGAAAGGCTTTGCTCTATTAAAATGTACTTTGTACGTACTATAAACGTTAAATGTAATACTTTATCTGGAGTGAATAAGTATGAGAACGAGTCTGTTGAGCTTTACTTATGTATTACATGAACATTTCTATTTCCATTTCATTACTTGTTGTGTGCATTAAAAAGTACAGAAAAAGAGTTTTTATGAAAAGTCGGGAGGTAAACTGAACTTTAAGTACGGACTTACATTTATCTTCGAGTTATCATTTTCGTATTTTGTTTCTACCCTTCTTTTCCCTGAAAGTACTTCATCATGACCACGTTGTCTTGATGCGCCTTTGTCAGATTTTCAGACCCATTCCTTCTCCGTGTCAGCTTACCCATCTCTCACAGTTTTCCATCTCTGCTGACAATTTTGAATATGAAAAGTGATTCCTCAAATTAATGTTCTGCCATTATCTTTCAGTAAGACTACTATAACAATTTCTAGGGATGTAAAAAATACATATGATTTCAATTTCAATCTCAAGTACAACGTTCTTTTCTATTTCTCTTTTATAGTTCATCTTTTCTTCGCTATTTGGATGAAAACCCATGAAATTCCAAGATTGTTTTCTGAAGCCTCAATAACCTTAAAATTCTATCTTAAAATTGCAGGAATGTAAAGTTAGCCGGCACATATATGACAAATGATTTTTACGAAGTTTTAATAACATTTTAAAGTTACATCGATATATTTTTGACCATGAACATTTGAGAGTCAGAAATCAGGAATTTTTATCTTTACTACATTTATAAGATATATTTGATACTACGTTATAAATCTCTTTTGCATCTGGATATTGCAATTGTATTTCCAGATAAAAATGACTAGATTGCATCTGGTGGCAATTTTCTCGTTTTAAATTGCCCCATAGGTATCCAAGAATTTCGTTTTGCTTTGGATTATCAAATGATAATGGGAAGATAGATACAATCGTTGGAGCATTATCTCATAAAAATAAATATCACCAATCTATAGTCTTTTGATTTTATGGGACTCCAGGGACTAAACATCATTTGCATAATTTTTAACGCAAGACTGCACAATGGTCTTGAGTGATGTCTCACACCGCGCACATATTACCTACGTATTATGTTACCGGATTTTTTTGTACGTCCGTTCTGCACACATTTAATATTCCGTGAACTTCTTCAATGCTGAGAACGAACCCATACGTTTTCAGCAAAATGCATTTTCTCTTTACGGAAAAGTGAAGGAATATTTTTATTTTCAAATAAAGCATAAAGTTATTATTGTCCGCATCAAGATATTTTGTGTGAGATATAGTTTAACTTAATCTACAGAAGAAGTACGTAAATCAGAGTGGTTTTAATATCACTCTGTAATTTCTTTTTGCTTCCAATCACAAGATTTACATGTTTAGTTACAATTCAAATATTGCTATTTTTAAAGTTTTATTGTGAGGTACATACTAAAAAATCATATCCCTTGTCTACCTTGAAAGATACGTTGACAGTAGTTTTTTTTTCCAGACCCGTGTTATTTTTTGTTAATGCTTTTTATTATGAATTTATTTCTTAGTTCATTTCTGTTGCTCATGTATGCATAAGTATATTGCTCCTTTATTAAAACGGAGCTAGGTTTTGACAAAATAATTTCCATCAATTAACCCATCAACGTTTTTTAATTGGGGACTCGAAGACCAATTTTTAACCAATATAATTATAATTAGTAGTAGAGTAGAAATCTTTCTTCTTTTACTTTTGACAAAATAAACTTTTTAAATAATAAGAGCATAATTATGGTCAACAAGCACAGTGAATCTCATCTTTCGTGGAAGTTGATTAGGTTAACTTTATTTTTTACTCTTCGCTTTAGATTAATTAGATAAATTATAAGTATGCCCCTTTCAATTTTTTCATAAAATTCAAGTAACAAATATGATCGAGGGAAACTGTGATTTTATTTTATTAAGCCAACAAGTTTTATTAAGAATGAAGAAAGAAAACCATTCTCATAATCGAGTATTTGTTGCTTTCCCCATGTTCCTTGTGTATATGAATTTTTTCCGCTTCTTCACTCACCTTTCTTGCAGAGTTTTTCGTAAATTTATAATTTAAAATTAAATCACAGATGAGAACTAATCAATACGGGAATAGAGGAAGCCTTTCGAGAAAAATATTCCGTTCATGCCTTACTTAACTTTATTTTCACCTCGAGAATTTCATTTAACATTCAAATGTGGTTTGTACATAGGTACTCTAGTTGTTCAGGTGTAGGCGAGATAAAACCACTAGATACTCTCAGCGTACCTATAAATCTCAGAAAAAATACCACTTCCATTCTAATAAGTAATTCGAAGAAAAATCAATTTTTTCGCCGAGACGGGAAAACCGCTTCCACCCACCTTTCTCTTCTCGTCCATTTTCAATTGAAAATGCTTTCATTTTAAAACGATGAGTAGCAAAAGTTACCTTGTCATTTTAGAGCCACTTGTTTTCCTCTCCTTTTTTCTTAAATGTATTCTCTTCTTCTTTTCAAGTTTCTTGCTTCGTTCAATCGTCTTTTGAAGATTTTAACATTTCCTGTAAAAAAAAGATGGCAAGAATGAGTTCGGTCGCACATTTCCTTCACTGTTGCAAAACATATGATGTAAGGGTAATTCATTCAACTTTTCCTTTTATGTAGTCGTCTTTTTCAGAAATGAGTGACTGCTGCTACCTACTTGCTCGGTTAACAAAAATTAAGATACATTTAGCCCTGCTATTAAACCGTAGTAATTAAATCAAAAGCCGGCTTTTAACTTTTTAGCTAACAAGATTACCAAATAGACCCGAAAAGTGGAGCTGAGTCTTGAGAATAAGAGATGTTGTGCGAGGGGAGAGGAGAGCATTGAAGTTAAAAGTTTTTGGATTCATATTCACGCATTCTTAGAAGTCGTCCATTGTCACTCTAGAAAAACTGTCCTTTTTGAGAAATACATTAAATATTTACACATATCATCTTTGTGAAAGCTTTTTTCTCTCCTGGAATTTGAGTTCACCTCTGACTTCAATACTTAATTGCTCCATTTGAAATTCGTTTTGATGTTTCTGATGGCTATTTTCTTTCGTCAGTATTCTTTTAAGCATACTATTATTTGTGATGTGAGTATTTTTTTAAAGTCTTTATTTACCAGATCTAAATCTTTCTTAAGTATTCTCTTCTTGACTACCTAACATTTTCGGATAAATTATTCTCGGGTGGAAATGTAACTCTTTGTTGTCGACGCATAGTACAATAACAGTAAAGTAGACTTGGTCAAAGCAAAAATTACTTTATGTAAACACGTAGCTCTTTCTTGTATTTTCGTATCTAAACCAAGGATCTATAGATTTCATCGGCTGGAGTAATGGAATAACTTGATGAAATTAAAGATAGAATATGTTGAAAGCGGATATAGATTCTTCGCATGTCTGTCTATCCTCTAACGTATTAACGGAAGTTTTGTTTTGCAACAAAGTTTCCTACCTTACCCGTACTTAGGTTGAAGATAAGATTAGTTTATCATAATTAAATATGATCTTGGCTTTTTGGAAAGAGGTCGATATTCGAAAAACTAGACTGAAAAAGCCTAAGCAGAATCTAGTAAAGCATTTTAGCAAAGCAATGGTAACAATAATTGAAAGTGATAATATCATCTTTTAGAAGGAGGAAAAACAAAGCGTGTGACGGAAATAAGGAAATTTTCAGAACAAATTCTGACTCGATATATGCATATATCCACTTTACATACGTTCAAACAAAGTAAGCTGAAATTTACTATTATGGGAAAGTAACTTCAGATTTTACTTTTCTTATGTCAACATTTCCATAATTAATTTCGTTAGTTGAATGAAATAGAAATAGAGAATCATCTCTTTCTCTTTGAATTTTCACTGAAACTTTTGAGAGTTGATATAGGATAGCTTGACAGAGCTAACCTAAATTTCTCTAGTTTCATAATAATAACTTACCTTCACTTAGGCCCTGGTTAGCTGGTAGATTATTAATGAGACTAATAATCTGGTATGGGTATCATCATCATCATCATCGTCAACAGAAAGCATGATCAAAAGACAGAGCCAAACCTCATCATCAGAAGACCAAACTCAAAAGGTGAATTTACGTTTGGAGGTAAGTTCATTGCTATCACCATCATCATCCTTCTCTTTGATATCCTTTTTGAGAAAAGCTTTCTGTAAGTTTATGAGCTTCCAACTGTGAAATGCCACTTTAAATGAGTTGAAAGACTTTCTTGAGTCCATTTTCCTTTAGCATTAACACCACCATAGCGTCATCTTCTCTGCTATCATACTTATAGCTTTATACTCATCAGACAAAATCCGAACTTGAAATGATACTTAAAAACAGAATATAATGGTGCATAGCATGGTAATTGCTTTAAGTCTAATACACTGTGCTTAAATTTGTCGAGTGCTTTTCAGGCGATTACCTTTCGACATACCTATTTCTCTGTCTTATTCACTTTGCTGTTGTATTAGATTAATTACAAAATTAAAATTGTGTTTTTATACAACTGACGAATCGATTCATTTTCAGCAGAATTTCAGTGGGCATACAGTGTAAATAAAAACTGGTTGAAATAATATTCAAAAATCATAACAAGGATTTAACATCTGTCTTTAATTTGTAAATTACGGAGTTTATTTTTAAAATGGAACTTAGAGTGGCTTTTTAATAATAAAAATGCTAGACATATATTCAGTAATTTTTCTTGTATCCCTCAAATTATTACATCATCAGACAAAATCCGAACTTGAAATGGTACTTAAAAACAGAATATAATGGTGCATAGCATGGTAATTGCTTTAAGTCTAATACACTGTGCTTAAATTTGTCGAGTGCTTTTCAGGCGATTACCTTTCGACATTCCTGTTTCTCTTTCTTATTCACTTTGCTATTGTATTAGATTAATTATTACAAAATTAAAATTGTATTTTTATACAACTGACGAATCGATTCATTTTCAGCAGAATTTCAGTGAGCATACAGTGTAAATAAATACTGGTTGAAATAATATTCAAAAATCATAACAAGGATTTAATATCTGTCTTTAAATTGTAAATGACGGAGTTTATTTTTAAAATGGAACTTAGAGTGGCTTTTTAATAATAAAAATGCTAGACATATATTCAGTAATTTTTCTTGTATCCCTCAAATTATTACAGAGATTTTATGGCATTGTATTTTTTTGTTTTACTTTCCAAGATCCATAACTTGACCAAAACAAACTGACAAAAATATGAAAATGTTTGCGCAAACCAAAATAATTTTATTCTGTGCAGAGCTCTAGGAAAATACACGTGTCAAATGAAATGAAAAAGAATTCTTAATGGGAAGTATACAAGGCATCATATCATTTTACTTTTAGTTTTCCTATTTTCTTCTATTTTTACAGTCGTTCACCACAGGGCTTTTAAAACATACTCTCGGACTCCTTTGGTTAAAAACGCTTCCTTTCTATTTTTCTCTGAAAATAAAAAGTAGACATGCTTAAGTCCTTCCTTAAATATTGCATTTTCTCTGTTTCTTATTAAAAATAGCTAAAGCCTGACTGGTAATTTTTTCTCCTATTCTCTGCTTATGCCTCTTGTAACAAAAATTTATCGAGAGCCACAGGGTGCAGAGTTCATTCGTCGCAGCAGTGCATATCCCAAAAAATATTCAGAGAAGATTGCTGGTGGTGCTACATGGTACTTACTACTCGATACTCTTCTTGCCTTCCCTGCATTCTGGTACAGATACATATTACTTTTCCCGGTAGTTTTCCACTTTCTTCTCTGGCCTGTTTGCTTTCTTGGAACTAATGCCAATACTTCTAGTGTCTTAACCGCTTCTTCCTCTGAGCTCAAGGGAAAATGGAAGTGAGAGTGTAAGGATACAACACACGAAGCATATTTATGACGCTTAAGTATGTCAAAGCATTCAAAGTTGATAGAGAAAATGAGAAAAGATAAAATGTGGAAAAAGGTAGAAAAAGCTGTTATTTCTTAAAATGAGAATGGCATTATATGAGTATGATATGATGATCAAGAAGAAAAAGCGAAATACTTTTGCGGGAAGATTCGATAAAAATGGAATAGTGAAAGGAAGAAGCTTGCTCCAACTCCTGTTGGAATAAGAAGGAAGCCCAGCTTTTAATCACCCCTTACAAGCTCAGAGATTAAAATGTATTTTTCCGACGTTTTCCTCATCAAAAAGAGAGAAAAGTCTGGCCGTGTTGCCCATTTTAATACCAGATATATTTGATACCAGCACGTTCATCATAAATCCCTCATCTTATTCGTTTTTATAAATGTTACTTCCAACAACTGCTCACTCGCTTCTCTCTCTTTCTCCTCACCCACTCATTCCACTCCACATTCTTTTTGTTAAGCCTTATCATTAACAATGTAAGCTTTATGCTTGTATTTTTCTCCTTCTGTCTTACGAGTAAAGATATGCAAAACATTGTAAGCAGGAAGCAAAAGTAAAAACTCTTCATTTCTCTCTTTCTTCAGACTTTAGTCCCTTCATACCAATTCCAACTTATACAGCTCATCATCGTCAACATCCAATCTGAAAAACTTGAATAGGGTATCAACTTCTTCCAACTCCTTCTCTCTTCCACAGTCTCATCTCCTTCAAATGAAATATTTTTTAATACTTTTAAGTCCTCTTCAAAACTTTCAAATTAACTCCATTATTTTTCTCCTTTCTCCTTGGCCAGACAAGTCTCTTTAGAAAACATAACGGTTTTTATATATAGCCGTGATGATTCTTGGTCTTCTAAAGGCTCATCAAATCACACTGATATTTTTCTTTTATTTAGACTATATATACATTATTATTTTGGTCTTATTCATTCTCCACTAGAATTTTGGATATTTTTATACCTAACTATTTGTAATATCAGCAAACATCACAATTCTTGAACTTTTTTAATTCTACAAACCAAATATACTACTTTCATTTTGTAAAAGTATTTTCAAGATTTTCTCGTTATATTTTTTTATGTTTTGGTTATGAAAACAAAGGAAACTGAGAAAAGAAGGATGTGGCTTGGGGCGCAAGTTTAACCCTTCCCAGAGCATTATTCCTTAAGACATTTTCAGATAAAACAGAGGAACGTGGAAAGCGAGTAAGGCGGGTGGATCTGGATTTTGGGATGGGCTAAGCGATATCAAGGGATATGCTCAAAGAATCTCGCTTAATCTCTCTCCGCTTACTTCCATTCCGTGTATGCAGCATGCAATGCAGCCGGAAAAGGAAAGAGAAGCCAGCAGCATGCATTGAGGCAGCGCAGTGACTTTTCTATCCTAATATCAAAAGCAGTAGCGACTTCCTCTGAATTTCACTTTCCCAGAGCCCTTTAAATGTCGCATAATATCAGAACTAAGTAAAGTTAAAAAGGAATAGGTATGAATGAATATATACGTACTTACTTCATGCCAATCGCTTTCAACGAATGAAGCTCCTTGAGGTCCGACTAAATTCCAGAGAATTGACATGAGCTCAAAACTTTAAGTATATCATATTATCAAATTCTGAAGTAGGTGAAAATTAGTGAGACTTTTATGATGAGAAGAATAATATTACTTTATCTGTTTACCCCAATTAAATTATATGAGAGTTTATATTTCACGCATTTCATTCGATTCAATGCGGGTAAGAAACTTGAGATATTCTGGCAAAATTCTGTTGGCGGAGAAGGAAAAGTACACATGCGGAGAAACAGTGGAAGGCCTTACTACAGTAACATTAGCTGAGTTTGTTGAGCCGACCCACTTTGGGAAACAAGTAGAGAATGGATTAACAGGAATAATACGAGATAGAAAGTAAGGACCTCCCAGAAAACTCTAACGCTATTTCGCATACATCAACAAAGTACAGCAAAGAGCGTATAAGGTTAGTGTTTGATAACGAGAGGAAGAGTGAGAGTGCTTCAACCAACTCTTGTCTCCAAAAAAAATTCTCTCTTCGTGCTTTCCCTCAAAGCTATGTATGCTTTACCACGAGAAACGCTTAAAGCAGGCTAGAGACTCATCCATATCCACTCAACCAATCTATGTGTGTATGCTTTAACTGCGAGTAAGTCAAATCAACAGGGCAAAGCAGTAGAAAAAAAAAAAACGGAGAAAACCAAGAAATCTAACCCCACCAGCAATGCAGGGAAGCTTTTCCCAAGCAAGCTTTTGAGAGGAGAAAACGAGCGAAAAAGAAGTTTTATGCACAGCCAAGTAGAGTAACCTTTATGTGTATCCCGAATACTACCACCGCCAGTCAAGCCAAGCCAGCCACCGTCAGACGCTTTTTTATTTTCTTTTTGTCGTCGTGTTAAACGCATGGATGTGATATTCCCTTTTTAAAAACGCGTAGTATTATGCCACGGGGAATCCATCCATCCGTATCCGCAGAGTATCATCGTACCTCATCCAGCACTTCATTTCCTACTTAACTTTCTCCTCCTTACCCTCCAAGCCTCATTCCTAATTCTTCTTTCGCCGAGCTACATCACATCTAAACAGCCAAAAAAATACTAAATAAACCAAAACAATTCGAAGAAGTTCATCTCTGCATTACACAACCCTTTTCGCTATTCCTATATTTCTTCTCTTTTTCTTCAAACCGAGTTCTCATATTTCCCCGCATTGCTACGTACTCTTCAGATCTTGCTTCCACTCAAGAGCTTGGAGCACCTTTACTACCAATAACAAAGGCGATCTTTTTGCATGGCTCTCACAGCTGGATTGGGTAAGTACAAACTTCTTCACTCTTTATCATACTATTAAACTTTCATTATTCATGATCATACCGACAAGACATACCGACGTACACATATACATACACACAACTTTGTTTGCTCATCGTCTGTGGAGGAAAGAAATGCTTCATTGAATTATTCATAAACTAACCATTCAAATCTTTTCCTGTTGCCATTTGTAATTGCTTTGAAATCGTCACATCGTATGTCAAAAAGGGTGGTAGCTATATTTAGCTCAGTACTTAATCACTGTTCAAACACCTTTATTATCCAAGCATGAAGGAAAGATACTTAAAATTAGACCGTTAAGATGCAAATCTTTGAGATCGGATTATAATTTGCTGGGGATATTCTCCCACGAGCAGCGAGCAATAACAAAGAAGCATCTGTTGATAGACGCATTCATAACTTTATAAAAAATATGACTGAAATTAGTCTTTTCATATACATAAGTATTCACGTATCTATAAGCAGAGCATTGAATTTGTTGCCATTTGTAATTGCTTTGAAATCGTCACATCGTATGTCAAAAAGGGTGGTAGCTATATTTAGCTCAGTACTTAATCACTGTTCAAACACCTTTACCATCCAAGCATGAAGGAAAGATACTTAAAATTAGACCGTTAAGATGCAAATCTTTGAGATCGGATTATAATTTTAAGAATGTGCTGGCTTTACTAACTCGGGGATATTCTCCCACGAGCAGCGAGCAATAACAAAGAAGCATCTGTTGATAGACGCGTTCATAACTTTATAAAAAATATGACTGAAATTAGTCTTTTCATATACATAAGTATTCACGTATCTATAAGCAGAGCATTGAATTGACATTATCAAAGAAACACATTTGCACGATATACGGGGTCGTGACGTAAGAATTTTCTCTGTGATAATAATGGCTCAAATTCCTTTCTTTGTTGGCAACAAAATCTTGTTAAAAAACTTTTTACGAGAAGAATCGAAGGTGATCAAGTGATGTGACTATTACATTCGTGTGCACATCTTCTGCATCTACTTTCCTCTGATGGGATGCTGTTATCGTTGTCAAAGACTTCTGTACGTTGCAATTCATTATTCGAGAGAGGACTTCTTGTATTACTTCGCATCAACTTAGAAATCAAAGGAAAATGCATTCATGGTCTTGCTCTCTCGTTAGTACTAGGTTTGCTTTTCTAGAAATGCATTTGCAAGCGCAAAGTAATGGCTCAAATTCCTTTCTTTGTTGGCAACAAAATCTTGTTAAAAAACTTTTTACGAGAAGAATCGAAGGTGATCAAGTGATGTGACTATTACATTCGCGTGCACATCTTCTGCATCTACTTTCCTCTGATGGGATGCTGTTATCGTTCTTCGTTCTTATCGTATGGAAAGACTTCTGTACGTTGCAATTTATTATTCGAGAGAGGACTTCTTGTATTACTTCGCATCAACTTAGAAATCAAAGGAAAATGCATTCATGGTCTTGCTCTCTCGTTAGTACTAGGTTTGCGTTTCTAGAAATGCATTTGCAAGCGCAAAGAATAAAGATGTGCGTAATATTTATCAATTAGGTGAAGACTATATAACGATGCAACGAAACGTTCTCCTCTTTGTTCACAGAAAATTCCATGTTTTACCGTAGTCGAACATTTGCTCTGAGGTACCAAAACTCGCGTGATTTGCACTCGGGCGTTGTTTCAGAATGCCCCAATTTATCCTATGCTAATATTGCACCAAACCCATGAGGCTATAAAGTAGAAAAGACGCATTGAGTTGAGTAAGTTCGCTCTGCTGCTGTTCCATCATATTCTGATCTAGGATTTAGTTTCAAATCTTATTATGTTAAGCATTTAGGATTCCGCTCTACTTATTTTTTAAAGTGACGGGAACACGACAGCTAATAAGCTGATGTCTTTATCCCCTTCACCCCTCTTGTCATTTTACTTACTTTTCAGCCATTATTACTCAAATCATATGAGCATCTTATCCTTGGAAAATTATAGTTTATCTCTTTCTCGACTTCTTTCTGCGAGAACTTCTGTGAATCTCACGACATAATTTAGGGAATCACATGAATGGAAAAGTGACGCAATATACTTTGGATGATTAATAATAAGCATGAAGTAGCTTACATCCAGTAAATTCCCCGAGAAATAAAATCAACTTTATAGAAACGAATAATGTTAATCATCTTTCATCATGCAGCAAGATTCTCAACTTTTTTATTCTATCTAAGTTTATAGCGGCTTGAGATCAAATTCAAAAACATTTTTACACCAAGACAATAATGAGACCCGTGTGGTATTTTTCGATGGTGTCTATTTTGAAGGAGCGTTCCGTCTCCACGATTTGTTTCACCAGACATTGCTTTTCCATGAATTTATACGTATCTCTATAAAGTATCATATTTTTCAAAAATTCTCTGAATTGTGTAAATAAAATCTCAAATCTCATTTTTTTCTGTATTCAGCCTGACATTAAATTTTAGTGCATCTGCACCTGCCCAGTAACCTGTTTTGAAATGCAGGTGTTATTTATTGATAAAATAGTAATCACAAATGGTTTAAAAGCAGATGTGTTCAACAAAACTAATTAAAACGATAATGACTTGCTGGAGAAACTGGGTTAACAGGATCATATTTAACCGTCATCAGAAGTCAAGAAACTCTTAAAAAGCTTTAGCTTTCTGCATGAACGTCTTGCTTGCCGTTTTCTGACTCATTCTCGTGACATGTATGACATCATTTTACACATCTCTTGAATTACCTACACAAGAAAAAGTCTAATACCAAGTTGGCATTATCTTTCTTGAATTGCCTTTATGTTTATTAGGAAAGGATGTAAAGAATGTGGATCCTCGAGGTGAATCTGGATCGGTTTGCTGCGCAACACAATCACTTATCAGATTGGACCATTTAATGCTGGAAGTCCATACGACAACTACATAAACTTATATACATATATCATCGCAAATTTCATGCTTTTCTTAACATGAAGTATATACATATAGAAACGTTGATGAGAAAATATCATTGATTCTGAGATTGAGACTTTGAGAGTACACTTCATGGAACATTATTCCCCTTCCTTTTCATTCACAACAGAAAACTCAATCTGGCTTAATTACGTGGTTAAAGGCAAAACTGATCACAGTCGAAATCTGCAACAAGTCCTGAGCTGAACAAGTTTTTGTGTGGGGGAAAAGCATTTCTATTTTCCGTTATCAAGTTCAATAACTGGTGGCTAATAGAGAAACAGAAAACTTTACTTCATTCAGCTTACTCTAATAACCAATTTTGTCGTCAGCGGTCTGAGTAAAAATGAGTAGAAACATTTTTGTTGACAATCAAAACTTTTTTAAAGTGAGAAAGCAGATCTGGAATTTGCATTAGGCTAATCAGCTTTCGCTGAAAAGAAAACTTTTTGTGTTTACATCAATTTTGCGCTCTTGCCAAACACAAAGTAATCACAGTATTTGTGAGTAAAAAGTATCTAATTGATTAAAAGAAGAAAGCAATCAAATTGACGTAGTAGAAAAACAAAAAGACATAAGTTTGGTGAAATCGGGGAAATTGGCTCTCTCGGGTGTAGCCTCCGGGGGAAACGGTCCATCTTCGTCGCCTGTGACAAGTTCAGGACCATCGATGGGACATTCCATGACTGGTCCTTTTGTCGTGGGAAGTGGAGCAAGCGATCAAATGAGTTTGGCTGCCGCAGCAGCAGCGGCTGGTTCACTCATTCAGCAACAATTGGTAAGCTGCTCGTTTTCAACTTTTCACCGGTGCTTATAGCCTGTAGCACAGCTAAAGCTGAAAGATCTTCATTGATTTATTTTTAATTGGCTAAAATTACATTTGTCACCTCTCATTACGCTTTTTGCTTTTTGTAATTTCAAGTAAATCTCATAGCATTTATATANTTCACCGGTGCTTATAGCCTGTAGCACAGCTAAAGCTGAAAGATCTTCATTGATTTATTTTTAATTGGCTAAAATTACATTTGTCACCTCTCATTACGCTTTTTGCTTTTTGTAATTTCAAGTAAAATTCATAGCATATATACTTACAAGTAAATAGCACTGGTGCATTGATTTGTTAAAATATTGATTGGATCAAGATCATCTCCATCAATTAATGTATAAGAAAAGTAGGTCATTATGTCTGCCATCAATTGTATGCTTCGGTTATACTCCGAAGCGGAATCACAAAATTTTGTAGTACTTGGAAGTACTTAGCATTCCTTTCGTCCATTTCTATTCGCACTAATTCCACGAAAATGACGATGACATGATAAGCTTTATACTGGAGTATGTATATCCGTAGTTTGTATATGACACATGAGGACTCAACCTTTGCTTAAAATAGCAAACAATTTGTTAATGGGCACAAAAAATACGAACATAAATCGATAAGTCAAAGTCTTCTTGTCAATATGGCAAACAATTATGGGCTTACAATTTGGATGTCAGATTAAGCTAATCTGTTTTTGCAACCTTCCCCTAATCTTATTTGCCAACATCCTCAACAAGATAATGAGGATTAGTTTGTTTTATGGATCCGGATCAGCTCAATAACTTTTAGACAGCTCATGGATAGGTTTGAAGCAGGTTTGATTAAATAGAGCTTCTATATGAATGAATAAAATGAGTATTTCTTGTGGTAAAACCCGAAATTGTAATGACATTTAAATCTTTTGTGATTTTGATAATTACTAAAATGAACTGATTTGGCTACAAATATATTTACCATCAATATCAATATTATTCTACAATTTGTACCGAATGGAAGTAATCCACTGTATTAATTAAACCTCACGTGCAAGGTACAAGTGCTTCCAAATTCGCTCCAACAATTTTTATTTACTCGTTTGCTACCATTTTCTGGTATATATTCGTACAATGCTGAAGAAATATCCAACTTTTTAAAATGTGCATATTTTTAAAACATTAAAGACACATGGATTATAATGAAGCTGTGCAAATACCTTAAACATGTGATAAGCGACATTTATTGCACATCAGTGCTAATCTGCAATCATTATTTTCAAATGACAGATTGAGAGGAAACGAGATGAGCCTTTAATAATGAATGGATGTGAACAGATTAGTGTGAGAGTTATCTTAAACATTATCATCTTTATCGGCATGCTTATTATTGCTTACAGCCAACTCCAAGCCTCAATACACATTTCACTTTCATTTAGAGCGTTGTGGTTTCATGAAGTAGTAGTAGTACACTTATTATTAGCATTCAATCATAATTCCAAAGAAACTCGCAGTGCTTTATAAGAGTCTTAAATTATTCTAAGACTGTGACCTTACCTCGTAACATGGATTTTTTGAATTTTCAACCTTGACTCTGTTCTTGATCACACAGGTATTGATTTCATATTTTGCACTCATTTGTATTAATTAACAAAGTATTATTAACGCTAATCAGTGATTGACACTGTTACGACAAATGTATTACATACTTTCAAGTTCATTTAAAATTCTTAGATAATACATAATTGTACATAAATCAATTGATCCCAAATCACCTTGCACAGATTTGGTTATGAAACATCATTTGCACTGATTGATTTTCCAGAACAATGCAGCATATGAAAACATTGACAGTTTTGGTAAACTGACAATAATGATATCTGAGGACAG
>JAHZMX010001415.1:0-12587 GCA_027743895.1 Seira musarum | reverse complement strand
AATTTACGATTTCGACATTCAAAAGAACCCATATAATTAAAAACATTTTGCAAAACATTACTAGAATCATTGTAAGTTTGCATTAATGAATAGAAAATTACTTGAAGTGACAAACAGTTTTGAAATGTGGTCATTAGCTCTTAGTGTGTGGGTGTGGGAAAATCAGGAAACATTCATTATTATCCAAAACAAGGGACTTTCCGAAAATATGATTTACATCTTATGTTTCGTAGTCAGTAAAACGCACCTACCTATTCATCATTTCTTTCAAATAACGAACTGTTTATTTGGGAAATCCACCTTTTTCCTGTAAAAATGAATTGGTCGAAAACACGCGCATTTTTTGGCAAATCATGTTACAAACTTTGGCCAAGCACAATGATTTATGAAGTAAAAAAAGTCATTAAGCTGAAAATTTCTCATCAACACAAGAATATATTTTATTTTATAGCCTCATTTAGCATCGCTTTTCAATATAAATTACATTTAAAAATCCATATTATTTTATTTAATATTTGAGATAATTCGGATCAATACAAAATCTTACTTATGTATCATATGTATGTTACAAACGCTAACTTACGTTTACTACATCCATCAAACTATACAGGAAGTAAATATACTATATTTACAATACACACTATATAAATATATTTAAGAATAATTTAATATGAATGTCACCGGAAAAAATTGAAGTCAAGCTTTTCATTTGTGACAAAATTCTCTGCTTAAGTCATACTGCCATAAGTGCTTATACCTATTCAACTGATAAATAAAAATGCTTAATCAATCGCACTTACAAGATATTTTCTTTTAATACGCTTGTTTTGTTATATTGATTGATTTAAAAATGGCTTGTTTCAAGCTTCACATAAGAGCCTGTTGTAAAAACTTACACATGCTTAAAAGCTTATAAAGCTGAAGCACCAAAATCCTTTTCTTGTACAATCATGCACTCTGAAGCTTTTAGCTTTTTATATTTGATATTAAGCAGTCAGTAATTAACTATGTAATAACAATTGCATTTACAAATCTAAATTGATGGTGAAATATCACATACAAAATCGTCTCATGATTCCTTGAAAAGACTCATGAAATTGTTGGCGAATTCGCATTCTTAAGTTAAATCATCTTGTTTACACAAAATAATTATAGAATGAACCTTATTGACAGAACAATTTTACAAAATCGTCTCATGATTCCTTGAAAAGACTCATGAAATTGTTGGCGAATTCGCATTCTTAAGTTAAATCATCTTGTTTACACAAAATAATTATAGAATGAACCTTGACAGAACAATTTCGACATTTGTTTTCATCTAGAATATAAATCGTATACACGCAAGAGAAATTCTGGAAACACAAATCCTCAGGTTCGTTTTCATGTCATATTTCCCCATTCAAAGTCTAGTGCACTATATGTATTTTTAACAAGAAACCAATTGTATTTTGGAAAGCCTCCTTTGTAGATTCCATCTTAAAGTCCCGATTTGGGTAATTTATTTTCAACATGTAATTTTAATAAGGCCCCAAAAACTGCTTGGTAAAATGCAGACAAACTTATTTTTGTTTATTACCCAGAATAAGTAAGTACTTTTAAATTCCAATATCTAGATTTGTAGAACCATTTTGGCAACCCGTTTTTGTAAAGCAACAAATAATCCATTTTTTTTGTAAATCAGCCAATTTTATGAGCTATAATCCTTGAAAATAAAGTTCACAACATAATCTCATTTTCATTTCCTTCTGTGGTAATAAAATTGTGGATTTGCACAATCAACGTTTTCATTCCCTGAAATTATTTCCTTGTGTTCATTCATGCCAAAACAAAAGTGATTTTAATTCAGGAATATACGCAAGCCTCTGATTCTGACAGATGAAGTTTTGTTTTAAAAAATATTCGCAAGTTTCCCACAAATACCCACAATATCATAGTCTGGACTCCAGGAATATCATATTTATTTACAGCCACAAGGAGACCGAAATAAGCATATCATTTCATGATCATGTTGATGACGCTCGAATGGTGACACAAAGGGCTCCAAAGCATTCAGCAAACACAACAACAAAGGGGAGCCATTTATCAGTGGTGAACAAACCATTAGGGGCGTGCGTTAATAAAAACCTTGTAATGATGTACCATCAAAAACACTTAAATAACTAGGTTGAAATATCGTTCTGCTAAATGACCAAAAAGCGCAGGATATGAACCTTAATATCCGCTTTTAAAGGCAATGGAAATGTATGAAATGAAATCCTATTAAGCTACTGTTCGCCCCTTTCAGTCCCTCCTTAAAAAGATACCTACTATCCTTTTTATGCCATTAGCTTTCCATTTTTGAATTTATTACAAATATTCATTCCCATCCAAATGAACTTTATCAAAGTTTTAGATTGCTGACAGAATTTCTTTGAGNAGCGCAGGATATGAACCTTAATATCCGCTTTTAAAGGCAATGGAAATGTATGAAATGAAATCCTATTAAGCTACTGTTCGCCCCTTTCAGTCCCTCCTTAAAAAGATACCTACTATCCTTTTTATGCCATTAGCTTTCCATTTTTGAATTTATTACAAATATTCATTCCCATCCAAATGAACTTTATCAAAGTTTTAGATTGCTGACAGAATTTCTTTGAGAAAATATTGCACTTTGTGAAATTATACAGTGGCGATAATGATCATAACGAATCGATGAAAATTTAGTTTTGCATTCCATGGTTCATGAAATGGAAAGGAAAATAAAGCCATTAAGCCAGCTTTCTTATGGTTTCTCTGAATGTCCCAAATGATAATAATACTCTCATTTGCTTCCTAATTTCCACTGTCTTATATTTGCTAAGCACTCTTTCCATATGAAACCTATCATGTAAAGCAATGCACTAGCAAAAAAGATGATGAATACATTAACGCGTTATCCTTGGCAGAAGAACTTACAGAAAAAACAAAAATGTCCTGGTCTTTGGGATGGGAGCACGATGTTCTGAGAATTTCATCTTTGCATATTTCTTTTGGCGTGAGTGTGTAGGGAAACACAATAAAACGGCACAGAACCTAATGTCTACTAATTTTCTCTATTTTTTCAGTCTCATTTTGTACATAAATATTCTTAATGTTTTTCCGCGTACATAAAAGCGCAACAAAATTAGATTTAATGGCGATGATAATAATAAACGATACATTAAGCTTATTAAAAAGTATTGTCTAACCACCGGCGACCGCATAAAAAAGTTTTCTTCGCAAAAATACTTTATCTCCTCATTAAATATGGATATGGGAAAGAAAGTCTAAGCTTCTTACGTACTTTTTTAAAACTAATTCTCCTTGTGCAAAAAAGCTAAAGATCAAGACTAGCTAAAGTACAAACGATTTTACATTTGTCATACGGCTATAGTGTAGTCCGATGTCTGCTGTTGAGGATGATGATGGTGATGATGATGATGCGACATTAAATCAGTCTTTGTGCCTGTTTTAGGATCACCTCCAAGAAGGCCTGCTCCAGCACCACCACCTCCACTATTCCTTCCAGAGTTTGAAAGACCAACACCAGCACCGCTGCCAGCGGCATTTTGTAGTTTCATGTTCATGTTCATAGTGCCTGGAGCTAAATTTCCAGCCCCACTTTGTCTACCAGTTGTATTTGTGTTTCCCCCTAAATATTTATTCCCATGAGCTGAAGATGAAGCGTTGGCTGCTGCTGCTGCAGCGGCGGCCGCGACCAAGTCGTAATCATAGTCGTAGGAAGATGACTGTGGATGAATTGCTGCAGATGCTGTCGCATTCCCACTGCCTAGACCAGCCGACATCAGGATAAAACTTGTTTCATCAGTCGTGCTCGTTGTGTAGTTTCCTCCACCTCGGCTCACTGTGCTACTTCCTCCACTACTGCCACTGCTACGACCTAGTCCCCCTGGGGGAATTTGGTAGCCCGCTGTTGAAGAAGATGAGACTGGACCCGGGCTTAACATGCTCCCAATTCCGCTACTGCTTCCGTATGAAAACCTAGCAAAATATATCATGTTGAACATCTATATTAAAACATGATATGATCACACATCAAATTAAATGAAACACACAAGATATATTTTCCACCATTGTATACGCAACATAATAAAATTAAATGAAACAACATCAAATTTCCGTTCTAGCTTTGTGCCCTGCTGTGCATCCAAAAAAATAATACATTTTTCCTACAAAATTTAGGACAAATATGGCATTCCATAACGATTCCTTATTCTCCCTACTAAGCTTTTAGTAAAGACTTTCTTGAGCTCCTTGTCCAAACATGAAAGACACTGGAATATTGTGTTTTTTGTTGCGAAACTTGACGCTTTATTCTTTATAGATATTACCAAACATCGGAAGAAAATGAAAGTTGAGCTCTTCTATTCCTCAAAAGACACACGAATTGGAAGAAGTAGGTGAAATCCCCATAACAAGGCAACATGAAAGTTTTTTTTTCTTTCAACAATTCAACCAACCAACCAATTTCTTTAAAGCATTTCACTTTTCTCCATATTTGAATCCAGTCTTTCAACAAAACGCAGTGCTCTTGTATTTCCCATGTTCTCTATTTAAATATTAGCATATCTTCCGTTTTAGCACAATATTCCTTTTTAGAGGTAAAAAAAGTTTCAAATCATGCGTATGTAAATTTGCATTTTTCTATTTGGCAAATGGAAAAGAAAACGCAATATAACTTCATTGGGTACTTTTCTGGAGAAACAAATGTAGATTGCATGATATTATATCATGAACTACACTTACTTGGATCGCAAGCCTCGGGGTAGTGACTTCCTATCTTTGTCACTGACGAGAAGTGTCTCATCGTTGAGGAACATGGGCCTTCCACCCCCTTGTCCCCCATAAATTCCTGCAGTCTGTCCACCAGGAACTGCAGCGTATCGGGTTGCTCCCATAATGAAATGTTGTTGTTGTAGCTGATGACTTCCATATTGATGATGATGGTGGTGGTTGTGGTGAGGGTGAGTACAATCGTCGGATTCCGAGCCACAGCTTTCATCGTACTCCTCACTCTCCCCGGGGCTTTCACCGCTGCACGTTGATTGAGTCATTAGAGGTCCATTCACAGCTACTGGGGTACTTCTAGTGTTTCCACTACCGCCGGAACTACCACCACCTTGAGATTTTCTTCGACCATTTTTTCCTCTCCCACCAGGACCAATCATTGCCGTGTTGCCTCGAGCCATCTGTAATAGTCACAAACAGGATTCCAACTCATATATTGAAAATTTATTCTGTGGCACACTACGCCATTAATAACCTTTTCACTTTCACCACTGGCACCCAACTATTCAATCTCAAACATTACTCTCCTCCAGCCCAACAAACACTAAACCATAATATCCAGTTTTTGATATACAAAAAATGAGACCTTGTCAAAACCAAGTCGGCCTTTATATAGACATTTAGGTAGGTTTAGCCAATACTCCTGTCATCATATCATACTTGCCTTCCGGGGCATTGGAGTATCTATTCCAGCAATTGTTTGACATACGCCCATGAGCAAGCTTTAGCTATTGTACATTGTGACATCATCACATCCCGTCCCAAAAACGTATCAAAATTACGTCCACATCATCCAACAACAAATGTATTTGATAGGTGACATATTTATTCAACTGCTCACTTCCTCCCTTCAAGTCACTTAGAATCCTTACCACTTCCAATTTTCCTAAGAATCGTTTCAGTTCCATTGAACTATCCACAACTATTTCCGTGAAAATCTATTTTCACTCTTCCCTCCTTCCCAAACTAAAGTAACCGCTGTTTTCTAAGGTTCCATTGTCGTTCTCAATCATTCTCTACTGCATCTATATTTTTTTTAAAGGAAATTTAATACACTGCTGAAAAAGTTCGACTTTAGTCAGGACGGCATTAAAACCAATGCACACTTAAACAGGCTTCCCATCTGTGCTCCATTTTATCATTTTGTATTATTTGCCACACCACCACCGCTGCCGCACACCATCATTTTCTCCTCATCCGAAAAACCAAACCATATTGGAGCAGGAGTGAAAGTACATGCACTCTCCCTCCGCTCGAATAAACCCAATAATAACCGAATTTGCAAAGGAGGAAATACTAGCATCATTGAAAAAACTTATCATCAAACTATGTTTCAAAATCAAACTGTATTATCATATGAATATCTATCTATCTTCTCGGGAACAGGAAATACTTTTTTTCCTTTTCACGAGCCACTCTTTCGGGAAAAACCATAGAACACCACACCACTTGAAAATCTAGTACACGCCGGAATTGTGAAAGTTCAATTCGATTAGATTTGTTTGCTCTCTTCTTCCTCTTCTCTCTTTTATACATGAATGCAATGGATAAATTCCACCTTGAATTACTTTACTACACATCCCCATTTCAATATGAAAGTAGTACAACAAGTTTTTAGAGAGCGATTGAGAACGTCAAGTGAAGAGTTTATTTTCCTGGTCTAATATTTTCCTTCAGATTTTCGGCCACTGCTTGTGGATGCAAGTAAACTTTTCAAGCTTTGGTAAAGAAAAAAAATATGATCTTATTTGGGAAAATCACTGTAAGATTTTCCTATACATTTTATGAGAATTGCTTCATTTCCCTTTTACAATTCTGCAAGAAGAAATCCTGGCAAATGTGTAATTTATGGATGGAGGTGGGATATAAAACTCGTACCTTTTTATGTTCGTATCAGAAAAAGTTAGAGTAAAATCACTTTTCCTGAAAACTTTATCGATCTTCTGATTTTTTGAATTTACCACAATAATCCTGAAATAACATTTTCCCGAAATTTCATTTTTAGCCAAGCTGTTCAAGTTCCAAGTTTATAACTGTCAGGAAGCTTAAAAATAAAATTACTAAAATGCGTTTAGATGGAGCGGAATTTAATGCTTCATATTCACTTTACAATACACCAATGCATTGACGTATGTAATTTATTTAATAAATAAAATCAAACCAAAATGTTATAAGTTTGAAGACAAAACGCGATTGTTTTTCATTGTGGCAAAAAAGACAAAAGCCATCAAACAAAATAATTCAATTACGTGATAGGAAGAGGTCTTCAGAGAAAACATTAATTTGTTTGATCTCGTAAATCCGGAATTTCATAAAAGCTTTATGTATTTTGCATTCGGTTAAAGCTATACATCTTTGTTTTGAGGGAAGAATCTTTTCGCAAAAGTAATAACGCCCACGAGCGTTCACTATTGAACAAAATAAAGACGAAGAAGTCTAACGAGATTACAATTACGTAAAATCTACCTAACAACCCACGCAAGCTTTTATTATTATATTTGAATTTGCAAAACAAACCTAGGCAAAAGAACCGTATAAACTCTGTGAAATACATGTAGTGTCGTAATGAATGATAAGAATGAATAAGAATCTTGATAAAGAATCTTTTTCTTTGGAAAAGTGCTTTTACCTAAGTTTATCACTGATACTAAAATAAAATGAGCCAATTCTAACATGCGCGATTTTGCATGGTTTGCTTATTTGTTTGGACTACTTCATATTTTAGTAAAGCTCTTTTTAATTCCATGACAGGAATAGATACAAGAAGGAGTACAGTACAGATGAAGTTAGAGTTGGAACTAGAGGGAGGAAAAAAATAAAGTAATGTTGTGTAGAGAGGGAAAACGAGACTTACTTGTCGTAGCGTTTCTGCGTTTGACAGTCGAGGGGATGATGATGACGACTGTCCCGCTGCTGCAGCAAAAAATCCCTCTCCAATATTTTCCCCGAGATTTTCCTTCAGTGGCAAATGGAAAGTTGTATAGGGATATATATCTTCTGCCGTTTCTGTAACGGAAACATTTTATAACATTCACATCTCAGGACACAAAAGTATTTTTTCGCGAGAATTGTTACAATACTACGATGGATGTTCCAGAAAACTGATTGGGAAATGTGTGCCAAGCATTTTGTCAGGTTGGAGTGACAGGAAGGAAAATCAAAGTGACAGATTTAGCGACAAACTGTAGTAATGGTATAAAATAAGAAGTAGTTTTAAAAACAGAATTAAATCATTCCTATAAAATAAGTCAAAATGAAGCTTGTTTTGACGTAGTTTAAGTAGAACAGACATCTATCACAAAGTCAAACGATGACGTGTGTATTCATCTTGTCTGTTTTTTTACTTAAATGTTGTGTTATTTACAACTAATGCACTGGAGCTCGAGAGTTTCCAAATCAAACTTTTTATCATAGTCACAGCAAGCATTTGTGTTATAAACAATTAAACTCATGAGTTGGCTCTTATGGCTTCTTGCAGAGAAAAATAACTCAAAAAAATAATAAATACTATTTTTTTAGGAATAAGAAAGCCAAACAAGATTCATCGAGTTTATGTTCTCATGTTCAAAATAGAAATAAGGATTTATTGCTACTGTCATTTGTCAACATTCGAATGTCACAGCCATTTAAACGTCAAATTCTCCAAACCAGACATTAAAGTTAATAGAAAAAATAGAAGAAAGCGAAATTAGGGGAAAAATTACAAAGTTTCTGTCTGAATCTGACACACTGGCTGACTCCTGAACCGTAATTGATTGTTTTGACAAGAATGATCCATGTTAAAGTTAGTAGTACCTGGAATGCGGTCACAGTCCGGCATAAACTTTTCCCGGATAATGGTATAGTCCCGATCAAGACCCAGTGTATTAGCACCAACATCATTCCCACCTCCCCCAAACAAAAGTCCATTTCCTTCAGGTCGACGAAACGTGAAAGCTTTCGTTGGTTTTGATGACTGTTGAGGTAATGAGGAAGAGGAGCTCCCGCCTGGGTTATTATTTTAAAGGAAATCGTGTTAATTACATATTTTTCTCCCAACTACATAATTTGATAATAATCCAACTTGCGAGGCAAAAAATGATTCAATAAAAATTGCTTAAGTAGAAACGCATACATTACGATCTTGTTAAGCTCCAGCAATCAAATTTTAACTTTTGTAATCATTTCCAGTCCTAATCCATTTTCTTCAATGTTTTATTTGAATAATTCATTCAATCTAAGGAAAACGCTTTTCTTTGTATATTCATAATACATAAGTCCATAACTCTTCCTAAACTCTACTTATTTTCTTCAGTTTTGACTGGTAAATACCAAAGTGCCTTTTTATCTTTTGGGTATATACAATGCAAAAGTTTGAGTACAACAACTCACATTGCTCTAAGAACTACCGACAGATAATAATTCGATCCAAGAAGTTTTAGAAAATCGTGGACAGTGATGAATGATGACTGATGATGAATGATAAATGATGCAGAGATTAACTTCTGTACACAAAGAATTCTTGCTCCGTAAATCCTGCCACATTCTCATCAACCCTTTTCCTTCCGAGCGGGTTGAAGCCCCACAGAAACGGATGTATGTTTCTTGATGTTCATGGAATTACCCCATCTTTTAAAATTTTGCAACGGATACATCGCTTCGACCTCGGATTTCGTAAGCTTTTGAAATCATTGCTTTTGATTTGGTAATATGGTGTATGCATTTTGACCTATCCTATTCTTTTACAAAGTTGTAGTAGGTCAGATAAAACAAATGAAATCGGGCTACTGAGCTAATTTTCCAGATGACAGCCTCAAGGGTCAGAAAAAATGGATTAAGTTATTTCATCCAGCGGAGAGTCGTAAAGACCAAATATATTAATATGCAAATCCTTCCTTTTTCTCCTCCCTACGGAATAGTACTTCGTTCGTTTCGTATTCGTATTTCATATGAAACTCTAGAAAATTCTGCATTACACTACTGCACCAACCCGCGTACCCTTGCTTGCCTTCCGGAAAAAGTCACTACTCAAATACATACAAACTAACATTACAAATGAATTACTAAAGGAAACTGCCCCGAAACTTGGAATAATAAATGATATTATGTAAAAGAGGGCGTTATACTACCACTCCATGAGAAACACAAAATTCAGAGTATTCTTTCGCGCAAAATGGAAAATGAAATGCAATCCACTTTCTTTACAGAAATACAAATGAAGCAATAACGCATTCGTAACAATGCATGCTAATAAGAATCTCTTAAAAAAGAAAACACAGTTGGTTTTGTAAAAAATTAAATCCGTGTACTACGATTGAAATGGGAGCGGCTTAAGAATCATGGATTTGCATTTTCTAACCCACAAAAACGGAAGGTAACAGTAATAATAATAAGTATAAGGTTTTGGCTTGGCGTACCTACTGTGCTACATTTTTGTAATTTAATACAACGAATTGAATACGGTTTTGAGGATTATGTCATAATCCTAAATTCGTGGATTCATTCTGCTTTTTGAATTTGAATCATTCTTGTAAGCAAAACATATACTTTCAAAAGATCTCATAATTCTCCACAAAAAAGGAAATGGGGCCAATAGAACGCAACAGATGTAAAAAATCATGTAAAGTGAATGAACCCATATTTCGCGGATTTTCATATTTCAGTCTGAAGTTTTAGTGTATGTGAACCCATTCATCAAAATCGGATGAGGGCTGATTTACACAATTCATTCTTATTGAGAGAGAAAGTGAGAGAGAGATAATAATATATTCTCATGTTCATGCGATTGCCTTGCACGACAATAGTAGGCAAACCAGATAAGAAATACGATTTCTTGCCGAGCTTTCGACAATAATTTCATTTCTTGAGGGAAATATCGACAGAGATCCTCCCACAGACACAAATTGTCTTATTTTATTTTTTGTCGGTTGCATAAAAAGAAAGATATAAATATGACAAGCAGAAAGGAAAAGAGAGAAAAAGAAAGAAAGTGCGGAAGTTTCTCTTATTTTTTTCTTACGTTTTCTCCAGCAGTAGAGAGCACTGACGGACATGGAGATAATTGCCAGTAGGGAGATAACCAAGGGTAAAATGATATGCATGTCTTGATAGAAGGGAAGATTGTCTCCAGTGTTAGTACTCGAGGAAGACCTGTCATGATTTCCACCAGAGCTGGAGCTGCTACTGCTTGCAGAGCTCGTGCCACTGTTGCTGGAACCTCGAGAGCGGCTGTTGAAGTTGAAACTGTTTGACGTAAGCCCTAGGGAATTATAATTTATTACATGAATATAAACCTAACATATTTATTATAAGAAACTCTCTGCTACACTCTCACATTGTCCCTGGGAAAACTTTTTCTTCTTTTTTTTTGTCTTTTACGCCAAGTAAAAAACGAACGGAGAAAAGAATCTCTTTGTATACACGTAAGTAATGTGGTATAGGAATCTTATTCGTCTCCCGTTTTTTCAATGCCATGCCACAGAAAAATCCACCACCACCACGACCAACTGAACATTTAAAACAGGACGAAAAGACGATACCGAAGTAGCTTGAAGCTGTAAAGGGAAGGAAAAAAAAGCTGAAGAAAAGTCTTAGCGTCAGAATGATGCATGCCTAAGTTGCTGGAATAAGCATACACGGACCATTCATCATGTTAACGTATAGTTTTTGACTGTGCTCTACAGCGGAGTGAACAAGGTTTTATATAAACTATTCTCTTTTTAAATGCTTCAGAACAGTAAAAAGTCCAGCATAAATAATAAATTCATTGTGCAAAAGCACCAAATGTGACGCTGCGAGATAGTTTGAAGATGGGACGCTTTTGAACTGTTTTCACATGCAACATAGCTTTGCTTGCTCCTCGCAGACAGGAGAAAGCTCATGAAAGTAGTTTGATGCCTGGTAAGATGCGCCATAACACAGAGAAAGAGAAGATAAAATAAAATGATACAATTTTATAACTTAGGAGGGTACTTATTAAAAATGATGCCACTGACATGTTAGTTTTAAAATTTTCACTGCATAAAGATATGAAGATGTTGAAAAAAATTCTTATCGAATGTTGCAACTCTGATGCAGAAACTTCACGTTTTCATAATCTTGTGACAAACATTTTGGTCAATATCACTATCAACTTCAGATGGACTGTTGCAAGTTGCATTGCCTTTCCTTAAGTGTGTAAGGTTTTTCTATAGATTTATCATACTGGTACATTAAAATGAGTAAAAAATCTAATAAGCAGTATTCTACGAGAATGAAAGGTCGAGATAACTGCTTTTATTTCTCATTGTTTGGGAGATGCGTTCATGATAAGGTTTTTTAAAAATGATGATGAAAGCTAAAATTACGTATACGGACAAAAGCAACCAGAGCTATTATACCATCAAGTACAAAACTAATGGTAGACATATTTCCTACTGACTTTTTGGTATTTCAATCCAATTTTTAGCTGCCACCACCAATTTTTAGCTGCCGTGGTTGGTCATTTATTTTTGCCATATTATTATTATGGATTATTTTGTACAATAGAATTTTGTTTCTCATGTTCAATTCTCCCCTTCTAAAACACACTTATTTTTTCGATGCCTACCAGACTTTAACTTTTGCTAACCAAGAGTAGCACTTCATACGAAAGGCATAAATTTTGTACGTGTTTAAGGAAATAGTTGTTAGTAAATTCCTTCCGTTGCAGGCCATTTAGCCGTATAGTTCACCCTCCGGCGAAGGAATTTTAAGGAAGTGATGGTCTAACCATGTAGTACTTTTAGGAATTCAGTTATGGGAAGTAATCATGAACAACATGG
>JAHZMX010001414.1:0-10563 GCA_027743895.1 Seira musarum | reverse complement strand
CTACCTAATAAAACTCGAAGAGGCCAGGAACAGACCTTCAAGCCAAGTCAGGAAGCTACTGAAGAAGAACAAGAACTAGAGGAGATTTTTTTTCCTCTTAAAAAGAATGTGGAAAACTGGAAAAGAGAGTTGTTAAACCATACTCATATCTCATACTTTAACTTTTATTCCAACAAACTTAGAAAAAAAACTAAGTCGCATTTCAGGGATCGAAAGGATGATATTATGTAGTACACATAGTCGTTTCTCGGTTGTGAAGAATTGTGAATTGAGTAAAAAAAAGTCGTTGCATGGTTTGTTCGTTTTCATATGTAAAGTAACTTAAGTTGTGTAGTCCCTCCAAAAAAACTGAAAATGTAACGAAGCGGTGGAGGAGTTTTGTAGTATTAAAAGGGAGGGAAAAAGCGTGTTAAAAATATTGTATAATATTATCGCTTTGCAATGCATCAAAAGGGCACAGTTTCTTTCAGGCGGTAGACGTTGTAACATGTGGTCTCAGCGAAGAACGTTGAAGTGAAAGCATGGGAAAATGGGATCAGGAATGGAGAGCCGCTTATTTTTTTTTTACTCCAAGTCCACGAGTCGCGAGACTTTAGTGCTGTAGCTGTAGCAGTGGCATGGCGGTGAGCTGGAGGTTGGAGGATTCGAGTGTCTACTTAAGTGGAGAGAAATGTGATAAAAAAGGGTCTCCTCTTCTCTTTACATTATTGTCTTTTGTATTGCTATTTTTGTTGTTCCATCTTTCCCTCTTTCCTCCATTCCAAGAGGACCGGAAACTATAGAAAGGAAAAATTTTTCGCGAGTATCTAAAAAAAATATTGGACATTTCCGGCTTTTTTGGAGGAAAGAAAGGAGTAAGTACTAAGTAGGAGGATCGGATCGGAGGATAAGAATGGGATTTCATGATGATGGTGGTCCTTGGTCGTAGTAGTCCTCTTTGGTTGTGGTTCTAAGAAGGTTGTAGTGGTCTCGGTGATGATGGTGATCGACGACTTAAAAAAACTGCAACATACTCCACTACTCCACTCCAAGCTTGTTATTTTTTTTGGAGGTGAAGAGCACTATGAAAAGTGTGAGTTGTGTTGTGAGATGTAAGGCAACAATGGGGAAACAATAATAAAAAACGTGGAGCAGAAGTTTTTTGTGTTCTTCTTTTAAGTGTCGCATTGTATTTTGGCATTGTCTCTGGGAGTACATGCCAAAAACTAGAGTAGTTCGGGGAAAGCACTCCTCCAAGCCACGTTGTTCCGTGTGAACAAAAAAAACTTGCAAATCTGCAACTGGAAGAGTTACTTGCTCTAGCTTTGCTACTCTTAATTTTTTTGTCGACGGAAATCTCTTTATAATTGTGTCTCAAAGGGCATTCTAAAAACATTCAAGGCTACGAAGTCCCGTTAATATTGCTCCTCGGTGTTCGGAGGCTACCTGAAAACGTTTTGCTAGGAAAAAATCACGTGTCAACAATAACAATTGTCACTATTTAAAGCATAAACCAAGATTAACATGAGCTGTTATAGATTACTTATAAAATATTTACTGAGAACATGTCAAGAGAACCTGATTCAATCAAACAGTGAAAATGTAAATAGAATGCTTGTTTATAGTGACGGCAACGGCAGAATGTAATCTTGGACGACCAGTATATAAGATCCAATTGCACAGGGTGTAGCCACTGATCACGTTCAACAAAAACGCAAAAGACGCCGGGTGGAACTAATGTCTGGAACAAAGAGAGGTAAATTGTTTAGAGATTACATTATACTGTGAAACAAGAGTAATTATACAGATGCTTGTTTGAAGTGAAAGTGGTAAAGAAGTAAATGTCTACACTACACAAGGCGCAATTATTTCAAGAAGGTCAGTGTCAGAAATAAATTTCTACAGAAAACAGAAAGATCGGAACCACCAGATGTCTGCAACAAAAGTCGATATAAATTATAAAAGGTGCAATTATTTAAAAGGTCAAGTGTGAATTGGCACTGGAAACTGAAGGACACTAACTAACTAACGATAAGCAAGGTAATTACAATCGAGGTCAATTGTACAGAGAGTACACTTGTGTTTCCAGATTCAGAGTGAGGAAAAATGGTTCTTCTGTTGTGTCTCTGGGATAATCTAAAATTCTGGAGAACTTTCTCTGTCGGTAGTCGGGAGAGTGGTGAGCCGGATACTGGAGTACGAACAGGTTCATATTACGATTGTGATAGTACAACAAGCGGTGATGGTGTTGTTGGAAGTAGTAGCAGTAGTTGTGGGAGCTGTAACTGTGTGCCTTCTTGTTTCCAAACGGGTTTGAATAATACATCAGCAAAGGTCTCGTGTTCCTCCTATTATGAGTGTACAAACACGCGTAATGAGAACCATGTTCATGTCGGTGGTGGTGGTGGAGGTGGCTGTGGAACAGAGAAACTGCATAACTTTGACAATGAAAGGAAGAAGAAAAGTAGGATTAAAACCGGTCTCAGTGTGGAACAACCAGGAGGCGATGGTGATGATGATGACGACGATGATGAGGAGGATGTTGCATATCTCAAATATTCGAAAGAGGTAAGTTGTGAGTTTTGGGGAAAAGTAATTAATTATTCATGAAACAAACAAGACAAAAAACATTTTATGAAAAGAAAGCGTGGGTTGAAAACAAACTTCAAAAGATGTATCTTCGCAAGGCACAGACACAGGCAACTATTTTTATTTTTGGGCAAATTTAACTAAACCATAAATAGAACATTGCATTCTACAAACAAAGGTAACTTCTCTGTATTTTTTTAGGAAATGAACATTTTTTCATTTCATATGATGAGTAATTCATTTTTTTATAATGAAAAGCAAATAAAATTAATTCATAGAACAAAACGCAAGCTTAAAGTGAACTAACTTATTAGTTAACAAAATTATTAGTTTAAGTTTTATATAATTATGAAGAACTAAAACGTATTGCCCTTTCCCTCTCGTCAATCATCTTCATCGGAGGCCTCTTCTGCGGCTGCATCCGCTTGGCGCTTCTTGTAAATAGCAATTTCCTTAAAAAATAAAAGAATCAAATTTTTAGTCCTCCAGAATTTTATCCTGAAATGTTTATTATTTATTAACTGATAACTTTGATTTTGATATACAGAAATCAAACTTACTCTTTCATAACGCTGCTTATCGTTTACAGCCATCGCCTCAAACCTGCGCTTATCTTCAGCCGCCATTTCCCTCCACATGCGTCCAAGCTCCTTGGAGATCTCCGTAACCTTAAATTCCGGATGGTTTTCACGTACCTTGGGACGTTCCTCCAAAGAGTAAAAGAAAAACGCGGTTGTTGGTCGCTTCGGTTGATTGGGATCCTTCGCCTTGGCACTGCGCTTGCGTTTACGGCCGGCGTCAGCCGTTGTAGACACGGTTCCACGTGTTTGAGACATCTCTTCAACTCCAAATCTTTCTCGTTCTTGTTGATAACTTGCACTAGCTAGTTCCCTGTATGGCTTCTTTTCAAAGCTGGTCATAGACTAAAAAAATCAAACAAACACAAACAGAAAAAAAATTAATTGTAATTTACAACTAATTTACAATCTACACAAAAAATCCTTTTATTATTTCCCCAAATTCAACCGTCACTACTAAATCCCTAACCTGCCACCGCTCTTCGGTTAATTTCTGAATTTCTCCGAGAGAAGGACGAATTACACCTTCAGGATATTCCTGATTATTAATTTGATTATACAGATGACGAGCAAAAAATTCATAAGCGCTCATTGCAGATTAAAATAAATCAATTTCAAAAAAAAATATATCGAACTATTTTTTAATACGAAGTTAAAATTCGAATAAAAATTGAACTTTAGCTTAATTAGTTGAAGGTGTATTCAACCACTACCAAACAACACCACTGCGTTAATGATACTGCTGATGACTGGTTGACACGAAGTAAAACAAGCTGGCAATTATAGGGCAAAGACGCAAACTGAATCTAAATCAGGAGGAAAAAATCAAAGTCAAACTTCAACTTTGACGATAAAACGGAAAATGAAACAGTCAAACACGACGACAGAGAAAGAAAACAAATCAGGTGAGTACTTGAATGCGCACTAGGCAGAAGGTAGGCTACGATTCGAACTAAACAACAAACAAGGAATATGAAGATGAACTAATTTTTGTGGCGATGGCATTCAACTGAAACTGATCGCAGTAGAATGCAATGTTAATTGGACGGTGAACTATAAACGTTAAATTTCACCTACCTCAAATAGTTCACTGCATTACAATTACAGCAAGCTAAATGACTTGGCTTTATGTTATTTCTTGCCGACGGCCGCGTCCAGGGAAAGGAAGGGAGGCTGTGCTGTGTAGGCTTATTCGACTCGAGCGGAAAAGAAAAGAAGCTAGGCTGCTATATGCTAGCTGTCGTCCGTCTGTCAATCAAACGTCAATGAATGCAAGCAGCAAGTTTTTCTAAGAAACGACGAATCGAATATGACTTGATCAAGTTTAATCAAGGCAAAGAATTGCATAAATTGCATTCAAAAGCATGTATATAGCATATAGTACTGCAGGCCGGGTCGGATGAATCGAGAGTTGATCACGAACGAAAAGAGAGGCAAAGAGAAAACTCAAAAGGCATTGAAGGAAGGAATACAGCAAAAGCCAATAGCCATTAGCCAAGCAAGCAAGCAAAAAGTTGAGTGAGACGGCGAAAGGTCGTGTGTGTGGTCGGGTCAAGTACCTGCTTTTATGTTGAATGAAGTCATATGTGGGCTGGGCAATCGGCAATCATTACATTTGAAGTTTGAATTACATTGAAGGGATTAGAAATCGGAAAGCCGTTTGCGTTGAATAATGTTAGCGAAATAGCAAAAAAGGAAATACACAGTAGTATACTTGCAATTTGCAATGTTATTATGCAATCAAAATATTGCTTCCGTCCGTAAATCTTGGCAGCGCAGAGGGTAATCGTTCGGTTCGTTATAAGAAGTTACATGATTTGTTTGTATTGCATTACATTGTCATTGAAATCAAAGGTAAAATGCTGGAGGGTAATGTAAGATTTCGAATGATGATGACCGCGACGCGACTGCATTTGATCAAAGACGCTTTCCTTTGTTTTTCCTTCTATGAAATTAAGCGTTTAATTGTAAATCAACTTTGGGATTACGATTCATTATGAATTTTACCCGTCATAATTGTTACTTGAACGTAGAAAATGCATTGTATCATGGATTTTGTTAATGACACTCCGAATGAAAAGCTATACAGAATGACTCCATATAAATTAGGGATTGATTTGGTCCAAATCACAAAGCAAACTCTTCAAAATGCCACCCACACTATTTAATGAGAAACTTGATAGAAATGTTTTAAGGAAATATTTCCGTATTACATTACAGATTAGTCCATAGATCACAGCTGAACATAAATTACATCCATTTTTTGCGTGACTGTGGAACATCTTATTTGTATAAAAAATATGAATGAAATAATGTTAGCCAACACGAAGCTATTGAATTACGTGCGAAGCGTGAATGTAAAGCATTCTCCATAAAACACAATTTATTTATTTCGTTGTGTTACAAAAATTCTTTTCCCTGTTTTATAGAAGGTGGCAACGTAAAAAAAAAGTTTGAGGATAATTTGAGACTGTGCTACAGTCATATAGCCGTTAGATAAGTAAGCTATGTAACAACCAAAAGCCAAATTTTGGCTGAAAACTATTCCCCTCAACTCCTCTTCTTTTAAAAAATAATTCTCTTGACATTTTCCCCTCCACTTTAAAATGATAAGAAGATAATTGACCTAATTCTTACTTTTTTGAGCATCAGATGTCGACTATGACATCCTTTTCACTTTCATCCTCCTCTCCTCTTTTTCTTCTGAAGTTTTGTTAGCATGCACGTTGAAATAAACTTTCATTTTAAAATATTTCCATGATTATCTCCCTCTCCATTGCCTCAAGAAGGTGATGTAGATGCTTTCTCTTTTGATCCAGTTCTGTTACAAAACTTGAGAAAGCTGACAGATTTTGTTGAAGGTACCAATTATCACGTAGCTGAATGCTCAACGGAAATTGGTTTTTGTGTCCGTTTGTCTGTCTGATGGCGCATCTTCCAAATGAGCCGATTTCTAAAGCTATGACCAACGGTTAACTCGGTATTCTTCGAAGTATGAAACTCTAAGAATGGAACATAATATTCATACGTTGACATTGCTCATTTTTGAGGGTTCTAATATTTATTTTCGTATACAGTTACGTCATTCATACGAAGCAGTTTCGGGTAAAAAGATTTGAAGTGCTTTTTAAACAATATTTTTTCTTTTATCATTTTTATTCAGCTACGTATCTCATATAACTCTACAACACCGACCGATTCGGTATCAGCATTTTTAGAGGAGACGTGTCACAATAAATCTTTCTATGTTAAATAGGGGGAAAGTGAAAAATGTGAGAAGAGAAAGAAAGAGGAAAAAAGAATTTTTTTTTGGAAAGATCTGTCTGGTTCGTTTATCTTCCGGAGGTGTTTGGATTGGTAGATAAAAAATTCGTTTTTGACGGTCAAAACCATTTTTCCCTTTCTTTTATCATTTTTATTCAGCCACGTATCTCATATAACTCTGCAACACCGACCGATTTGGTATCAGCATTTTTAGAGGAGACGTGTCACAATAAATCTTTCTATGTTAAATAGGGGGAAAGTGAAAAATGTGAGAAGAGAAAGAAAGAGGAAAAAGAATTTTTTTTTGGAAAGATCTGTCGAAAGAAATTATTTACGTCAGTCGAAATATAAATTGTCTTCCATGGAATATTCTAGAATCATGCAAATCTTCTTAGACAAAATTCTCAGTATTTCATCATCCTTTTTTTTTGCGTTTTGGGTATTATCTCGCGAAAACGGGAGATGATTTAGAATAATTTAGAATGGTGAGTTGAGTTGAAGTTTTGAAGATGTATAGCGTTTTGACATGTGAGGATAGTATTTTTTCATCTTTTTCGTGAATGTGATCATGAGATAAAATCGTTGATTAGATGAGATGAACGTTAGTTGGAATCATAAAGACGGAGCTGAAGGTGATGAAATTATATGAATTTGGCATGAATCTGTATTGAGATTAAATGAATTGAACGATTTTGCTAAATATTGCACCGACATAAAATATGACGAATGAATGTTTAAAATCCATTTTCGTAAGCGATGTACACGCTGAGCTCTGATTGTATAATTCGAGTTTTCTTATGAAGCTACAATTCAAGCTAGGGGACATTCTAAGGTCATCGATGTTTTTTAGCTTCCGGTTCCCGTTTCTTTAGGATTAACCAGTCATTGGAAGTAAATTTTTATTTCCCGAAAGTTGAGGTTATCAATATCATTCATTTATTTTTAAATATTTGCACAGAAGGACACATGGACATACAAAAATATAGTCATTTCTAGACAGTAGCTTTCACACATTCGTTTAAAATGAATGAACACTGAAGTGGCATATGGCGTCAATGGCTTCCGAGAATTATGGATAGAAGACGAACGACAATTTAATGATGTACAAGACAACACAATCCACACACATTAGGGATTTGAGAACAAGGCCCTTCTAAAGTTGTAATGGAGCAATGGCATGGCATAATGTTGCTGTTGGCCAATTAAATATGTAAATTCTTCTCATGAGATTGCCAGAGCCAGAGCTGACGTAAGTATGGAATAGTACCCAGAACTAGAATAGTGATGGTGTAGCTTTCAAAATTATCCTAATTAGTAAGATGGAGCTGGGAAAAGAACTTTCACTGACATTTTGGGGAGTAGACATGCGTCAAGGGATCTCTATTGTAATGGAGATGAAGACCAAAAAGCCCAGGTTAAAGAATCCTAAAACAATATCCACGAAATCCGTTATTCGCTAGTTTTACCCCTCCTCGGGTTTTATTTTTCATTTCTGCTGTTGAATTGAACGTGAGCAGTTTTATTCATCTCCAAATTCAAAAGGCTTAAAGTTTTGAAGCTTATTGCAAAATTTTTTTAATCCCTCAACTTCAGCTTTCATGCTGGCGTGTGTCATTAATTATGTCAATGTATGGAAATTGTGCAAGACGTGTATTTCAAAGAATGTTATGACACTAACTATTACGACGTTACCGGTGGGTCCGTTTGAGTTAGACTAGATCAGACTAGACTGAAGCAGTTTTGGGAAATTGGGAATAGAATTACAGTTACCCAACAGCAGCCTTCGGTATGATGATGATGATCATGAACGAATGAGTCATGTCGTGCGGTTGCTTGCGATCATGGTGTCAAAAAAGTTGAAGTAAGAAAGACACATGAAGGTCACTTTCTCCTCAGGGTATCTCGCAATTTTCGCAAAAAGTACTCAAAGTAGGTAATAAACGAATGTAATCAGAAATTTTACACAACTGTGGCTTCGCTTGGCTGGCGATTGCATCTCACCTTCCCCTTCACTTTCTTCTAAGCTCGTTGTGTTGTACCACTCTGGAATTTTTTACGGATTTCAGGATTTATCAATAAAACTAGGATTTTCATAACTAGGCCAAACTGATATGAGAGTGATGGCTTTGAAAAGTGCCTGAAAGGAATCAATATGCGGTAGATATTTTATTTTTGTCCATGAATCCGTGATTTAGCTAAGACCATCATCATTACATGCACACTTGAATATCAATTTAGAACTTGACTTCACTTCACGCAATGAAATATTCTTGAGAAAATCTGGCAATTTGGCAATCATTTGCATATCCGGAGAAGTCCGCAGCATTTAAAAAGTAAGTTTAAGTCAAAAAAGTTATTATGTATGTCATGTTTGGATGAGGAGGTTCAAGCCGTGTTTTCGTTGCGTGTACATCAGGATATTTTGCAGCATGGTAGATAGTTGACAGTGAACGTGTAAGAACTGTAAAATGTAAGCATGACGGACGATATATCGAGATTTTTAAACCATGAACTGAACTAAACAAAATAATACTTGGTTTCAATTGCACCATAAAAATCTGCCCCATTTCCCATTCTTTCATCCGGAAAAAAAATCGCGGGTCTTTTAGCATCGCATTGCATTGTCTTTTCCGCTTCTGTGAATTAGAATGCATAATACCCAATGACCTGTATCTCTATCGCTGGTCCTGGTTTGGCTGGAATTGCCTGGTTAGCTTTAGCTCCATCTCATCTCATCAGCATTTTTATTTCGCAGACTCAATCTCAATCAAATAAAACGGACAACAGGACAAGTCGAGTTAATGGATTCTACATTCTCTAGCGGAGATCCAAAATAATTTGAAGGCTCTGGCTGAAGGAGTACTTGTACTTGGCCGTTAAACCAAAACCCGGACAAAGAAAGAGCCCCTCGTGTTTGATCAATATTTAACGGATTTGGTGGATAGAAACGAATCACCACTATTGGAACTAGGCAGATCTTATCGTGATCAGTTGTTATCCAGCACCCACTCTTTAACTTGGTAATCTTGGATTTTTTTACTATCTCTNTTGAAGGAGTATATTTGGCCGTTAAACCAAAACCCGGGCAAAGAAAGAGCCTCACGTGTTTGATCAATATTTAACGGATTTGGTGGATAGAAACGAATCACCACTATTGGAACTAGGCAGATCTTATCGTGATCAGTTGTTATCCAGCACCCACTTGGTAATCTTGGATTTTTTTACTATCTCTGAACACTCTGTTAAAAATGCTCATGTAAGATGCAGTTTGAATAAGGATTCGAGGACAAATCCGTTAAAAACTACATGAATGTTCACAGTTCAGGACCCAGCCCAGGGTTTTAATTCAAGGCCCTGGATTTTTCCCACTTCTGTGTCAAATTCTTTATCATCATTCCTTTTTGGTGCAGGTGCAAGTCATTGCAGAATCGAATGCATTACAATTCCTTTTCAACATTCGCTCATTCGTCCTTTTCCAAGAATGCGTGAAATTCTGATACAAAATTGCCGATTGAAGGAGTACATGTGCGGATGAAAGCACATTCCTAAAGAAATTGTGAACATTTTGTGACTACGAAATACATATTTTCCTTTTTCTCTTCGGCAAAACTCGAATCAGAGAAACCAGAACTAGAACCAGCATCAATTTGCTTAGCGAACCGATCATTAAATCGAATTATTCATAAGATACACGACGTACAAGTCTTGACATAATAAGGATGTATTTCCCTTTCTCCTCGCCTGTTGGAAATCTGAGAAGAAAATATGGTAGAGGTAAGGGGATGTAATGTAATTCGGTTTTCATCTCGTTTTTCCCTCAGAGATGAAACAGGGCTTTAAGTACTACAATAACGGATTTGTCGGGCGTGGGTGGTGCCGTAAATATGAATATTTTCTAAAAATGTGAAGGTGGAAAAGGCCTTTAACGGATTGAAAACTATTAATTGGAATAAGAGTAATTGAGATCACTACCTGAATTTCAGACCAATCTGTGAGTAATCAGATCTACCGAGGTAGCATGAAGGCCAAATCCGTCATTGTTTAGGTTACCCACAGTCTACATCAGGTTAAATATGGGAGGCGTATTTCAGGCACCGTATTTTTGGCACTATTTTTATTGGCACCGGATTCTTGGCACTAAAATTATGGGCAC